>NDXB01021878.1:12700-41915 GCA_002631895.1 Agapornis roseicollis | reverse complement strand
CATTTTTTTAAAGGGAAATACCCTCCCCCCCCCCCCCCTTTTTAGTGTAACTGTGCTAGTTAAAATAAATTGATTAGCTTTAGCGAATTTTAACAGGAATATGCATGAGAACATTTTTTACCTCCAAATATAGTAACGCTACTCTGTCACTAAAGTATTTTAACATAGATTCAAGCCATGAGGATATCAGTCCTGTAACAATACAGATGCTGTAGTGCAGATGTGTGTAAAATAATCATTTAATTACAAAGCAGTAGTTCTGGCATTATTTTGCTACACTATAAAATGATGCAACATGTAAACAAGAAAAGCAGTTCAATATATAGATTACTTATTTTGTGCTGCCTTCCTTTGCAGCAAACCATGCTATCTTCTTGTTTGAGTAGCATGGCACTAATTCAAAATGCAAGACACTTGCCTTTCCCAGAGTACAAAGTGGGTTGCTAAAATCTGATGAGGTTTTTTGCCTTCCTTTTCCTTTTCTCCTGCCACCATCCAGCCTCTGCCCATGACCATAGGACATAGTTCAGACAAATCGTTTTCAAAGCAGCCTTCTCAATTTCTTTTTTTTTTTTGAGTGTGAATTTATGAAGGGAGTGAGATCTGCCACAGGCCAGAAGCTAAACTAACATGCTCCTTATGCACATGTTTTATCAGCATCACCTCCGGGAGACTTCCTGCTTTTAAGCTATCATGCAAATAGCCTTTATCTCACACTGGCATGTTGTGTTTGGATTTATTAGAGTTCCTGAAAATAATAACCATGTTTCCCTTCTTTAAAGATACCTACCCATTACAGAACTTTTACCCTTGACTCTCATATCCCCAAGGGGATTACTAACATTTCAGGTGGGAAAACTGAGTCCCAATAGCATTACCACAGTGACCCATCAGCCCAGGTGTGAACAAAACCCCTATTTTCTTAATGGTGGTCCTGTGGTTCAGCAAACAGCCATCCTGTATCTAGTTTAGCTTCCTCAATATAAACAGCAGCTCCTAAGCAGCAGCTATCTCTTAAATAGTGTTAATTTTTCCTGTTGTTGTTAATTGATCATACTTCCTCTCCTTAATCCCCATGTTCTTATACACATCAAATAGTAACTTAGTCCACAAAAAAGCTTTCTGATCACACAGTGCTGGGGAAAGCAGGGGAAGGTAATCAGAAAGTGGCTATGACCACAGTAAATAAATCTCTCTGCCACATTGGTGTTTACCCTTTCAAATTTCAGACTATTTCCTCAGGGAATGACTGCAAACAGGCCATGGCCAATACCTACTTATAGCTCTTCCTTCATTTTCCAATATATACCATAAAAATAGTAGTCTCTTTACCACTCATGCTGTAATTTTCTTTCGTTCCATTTGCTGTTTTGTAACTTCAACCTACTGTAAATCACATTAAAAGGACTTGCTTTCTAATAGTTTTTTTATTGACTAATATATTTTATTTGGCACCCGTTACCTTGGTGGAGATTTCGTCTTCCAGTAATTTACTATATGTGACATAGTCCTCTAAGCACTAGCCAAAAGGAACCAACACAGTTAAACAGCAGATTTACTCTACACTCCTTGGGCTGGGGGTTAAAAAAAGAATGTTCCTGTTACGAAAATCTATCAGCATCATCTGTTTGCAGAGAGAACTTGTCACTCTTCTTACCATGGAAGCAGCTGACATGATGTATTACATGATGTGTTACACAAGTCACTTAGCCATGCTGTGCCCATTTATCTATTTAAAATATGAAAAAAACTCTTACCTAATACAGGAGTGTTTAGTAAGACTTAATTAGCTGTTAGTATGTTTATTACAGAGATTTCTAAGATCCAAATGGCATGGTATCGCTCTATAGATGAGAAATGATTAAAACATCTTATAAAGTATCAATGTGCAAGCAAAAAGGGTTCCAGCTATGAAACCACATTTGCTATTACACTCCAGAGGTTATGCTAAGATGCTTGTTAAGAATACTTCTTTAATTTTAGTACAAGGTTTCTTTATCGCCACAGCTTACCAGTAATAAGGATTTAAGCACTCAACCCTATGAGATCTGGTTAGTTTTCACATGTTCTGTCTCATGAGCAGCATTTGCTAGCTATGTAAGTGCAGAGAAGCATCAGCTGTGTTAACATCTTTGCTGTTTTGAGTGCTAGTGCTTTCTGTATGTTAGCCGATGATGAATATGTGTAAGACAGATGTGCCAAACTGTCCCACTCCTCTAGATACATGAAATAAAATTTTAGGAAACTATTCTGGTGTGCTCTGAAACACTTTAATAAGAGTTCCAAATGGCTCCATAAGCAGCTGGTTCTTCGTGCTGTAAAGTAAAGGTTCTGAGAAGAAAGAAAAAAATACTACAATCTAAGCAAAAAAGTCAACCAATAAAGGAAAATCTGTGACTACAGGAGAGAGAAGTTTCCTTCCTTAGGTGTTGGCTGCTATACCCTATTATACATCTCAGCACACTGTCGGCAATGCAAATAGCAGCCTGCCTGTACGGCACATGGAGCTGCAGGTGGCCCATGTACAACTGGACATATCTGGCAGCATGTTCAATATGTCCTTGCCAGCTGACCAGATTTTTGGAGTCAATCTTGGAGTATTTCACAAAAAGATATGATCGCTGATGTCCCTTCCCGCTTTGCCTTCTTCACCTTAAGACTTCACCACAGGAGTGTGGCATGATGGAAATTATATTCTTCATACCCATCACAGTTGCCAGGGAGCCTTGCGGTCCTAGGATGGGCAGGATAAGTCAGGAAGCAGTTACTCAGACTGTACATTGAGCACAGAATAGCTGATGAGCACTGTTTCATTTTCTGCAGCTTTTTAAAGGTCACATGCCATGCATTATGAAAATATGATGGTAAAAAAAATCAGAAATGCTCTGACACTCCTTTGACCTGAAACCCATCATGGACAGCAAGCCTTTTACACAGAAAAATATGCCAAGTCAGGTAAAGGATAGTCATATAAGCTATGGGATCCAGAAGTCACGTTATACCTCAAAGTACTAACATTGTGTCTTATTCCTGAGGGGAAAGTGCCAGTGTAACATGAGTTTGTTTTTTAAACACATTTAGTTATGCCAATCAAGAAGGTCTGGTCCTTCAGCTTAGCTCATATCAATTTAGAATTGCTCTAAAACAAACCAGGTTAAAATCAGTGCAGTTTCAGGGGTTAGACAGAGCCTAATAATTTCATCTCCATTCTGTCAAAGCTTGAGCACAAACAGTACTGAGACATTCAAAGTTGCAGGAGGCAGTGAGCAAATGTCCTCCTATAAGGGAGAGGGAGAAGACAAAAACAACAAATCCATTTTGGAATCTTCTTTGCTAACACTTTCAATTTTTAACAAGTTTTTTTCCGTAATAGGACAAGTAGACAAAATTTGATGACCTCCTCAGTAAATGAGTTCCATAAACTGATCATAAAGTCAATGAATTCATGCTTTGTTTTGCTTGTTATACATGAACAGCTTTTTGTAACAACAATCCGTTCTATTGCAAGAGGAGCAAGCACATAAAAAGGGCAGAAATGAAACTATTTCAGATTAACTATGTAAAAGAACATTTGTCTTATTTGAATGTTTACACCTCTCTGTCACAAAGCAAGTATCAAAGAACAGCCTTCATTTTCTTAATGAGCAATGAGAACTACATTCATTAAAAATAAAGGAAAAAAGTTATGAACTAACAAATATGTAGACATGTGTGTGTGTGTGTATAAGGAGAACAATCCTAAGTAGTCACTACCAATATGGAGGATATACAACATCAAACTGTAGCGATTTCTATGCCTAGAATCCCAAATCCTGATCTGGGGCTTGATTTACAAAATCAGCATAGTTTGTATGTTGCAAATAGCAGTGAAGTATGAAGACTTCACAATTGTATCACAGACAACTTTTTGGCAGTTCCTGTCTCTAATTCCTGTTTTGAATCCTGGAAAGAAAACCCAAGAATTTTCTCATGTTGCTCACAGTACAGACAATCCATATTGTCATTGAAAAATGACAGCCACCATCTCCAAAAGGTGTAATAATTTCCCTGAAAATGTGTAGGAAAATTCCTTTCCCTAATTCTGCTGCAGCTGACAGTACTATACTGTCTCTAAAAGGAAACTGCTTAAAATCAAATAAATTATTAGTGACATTTTTCATGCCTTTGTATTGTGTAGGTTTCAGTGGCACATTGACTTATGGACAATAACAATCTGCTTAGCAAGCAGAATAAGTACCACCACAAAACACCTTTATGCAGGAGAAATTAATGCCAATATTTGCGTTTTGGTATTTCATTGGCAGGAGAAGCATCACTCCATGGGTTTGCAAAGCTTGTAAGTTCTGGGTAGTAATGAGCAGCATTTGGAAATACAAAAGA
The DNA here is from genome assembly GCA_002631895.1 of Agapornis roseicollis. Lineage (NCBI taxonomy): Eukaryota > Metazoa > Chordata > Aves > Psittaciformes > Psittacidae > Agapornis > Agapornis roseicollis. Next base: position 37,535 of record NDXB01021878.1, on the reverse strand, counting down.
TTACTAAATTGTTTCTCCAAAGCTACCTACTAAACTTCTGAATCTCTACAATCAGATCAGATGTCCTATGAGGCACATTATTACAAATACAATGAAAATGGAAAACTTTCTGGCTAAGACAAAACCACTGGCTCCTTCAGCATACTCAGAGATTTTTATGAGTTGTCCTGATCATAATCTCTGAAGTCAAGAATGGTAAGTAGAAATTAAGGCAGAAAAGTGAGCTCACCAAAAAAGAGACTTTTATTACCTCCATGCAGGAATGTTATTAAAGTGAAAGAAACCTGAGGGAACAAGAGCTTTGAGCTATAATATTCTTTTCTGTATAGCTGATGGAAAGAGACTATGAAAGGTCAAACATTCCCATTCTTCTCCCTGAAGTTAGTAATTCTTCCTGTTGTCAATGTTACTCTGTAGTCTACTTAGCAAAGGCAAGATTGCATCAGTTCATAGTAAGAAAGAACATAAGGCTATAGCAAGAAAGAACAAATTAAAAAGAGCAGTGAATGCATTCATCCTTTTCCTTTTTCTATTTCCCCAAAATGATGACAGTCTGAAAGCCAAAACTCACGCCCAAGTCAGACTTGTCTTTACAAAGTAAAGGCTATGGAAATTCCAAATGTGGGAGGGAGTTCAGTTTCATGGTTCCTACATCCAGAATTTCACTGGGGAGTGGGTGACTGCTCTAAGCTATTCATTCCTCTTGCAAAGCCACTGCATACTGTGTTACCTCAGCTGACATCCCTCTCTTTCTTTGTACCTACCTACCTACTTCATTCAACACTCAAGAAGATTTAGAAAAAGGTGCAGGGTACAGGACTAAGAAATGAAACGTGGAATCCCCGCTCAGTGAGAGACCATCTGCAGTAATCACCTTCATCACTTTAGCAAGCTAGGAATGTGACTCAAAACATCGATCCCACATATACAGGAATGAAAAGGCATTTTAGGTGTAATTTCTAGGGCTTTGTGATGACCTAAACCAAGGTAGAAAGGGTTAAAGATGTAGTAAGAGAAGGGAGAAATGCATTTTAATATTTTTAATGAGCTGTATATTTCAACATCACAGGCGTGCTACTGAACTTCCTATTTGTGGAACATGAAATTGCAGCGAGGCTGTTTTCTAGAGAAGAAAACACAATCTTGCTGTCTTTCCATATTCATGATAACATTTGTCATAATAATTTAGTTTTGTTTCAGTAACAGGAATGTTGGTGGTTTTCCATTTTTCCAATACATTTCCACTTTCACACTTCCCCATGTAGCATTAAATACATTGAAAATGGTGCCAAAATATTCAACAACATTGAAAAAGCAGAGGAGAAATAAAATTATAGCCACAGATTTCATTTCACTCCTTTTTCTAACTTAATCAATATTTCATTTTCTAATTCTTATCTAGAGAACTAGCAATATACCCCAATGAACTTCCACTCCCATATATGCAAATCTGACAAGTTGAACTTGAAAATGTGGTTTAGCAAGCTGACAATCTTGAAAATGAAATAATGATTATTACAGGTGAAATCATCCCCACAAGAACAAAAGGAAAAGAAATTATTAGATTTTGTCACATGACCCTACCATTACAATGTCTCCAGACTGAAAGATTTAACAAACAACTTCAGGTCAGCTTGCCATTGAAAAAGAGGGAGTTTGTAACTCAGGGTTACTGACTCCAGACAGAGGTGTGTCAAAACAACGCTCACAATCATGATTAGGTTTTGGGGTTTTTATTTCTCCCTTTTCTGCTCCAGAACTCACATCCTTATCTCTGCTGCTATATAGCAAAGACCATAGTGACACTTGCTGGTGCAGCAAGGAGTCTGAAACAAAATGCAAAAGGAAGCAGAGCCAACTGCAGTTGTTTATTCAGATCTCCCCTTGGGGATAAATGCTTTGTGGATTCTGTTTCCTGCTTGGCAGATCAAGAGATGTACAACATGAAGAGGTAATTATTCTTCTCCTGAGCTATCAGTGTAAGCATTGAAATAGCAACCTTGGCTATCACAGAAGCAGTGTGCCACTTCACTAAACTTGAGTCAATGTTCTCATTTTGTCCCCTTTCCTAAAGATACCTGAAGTACTCCAGGATCTCTCTTCCTTTACCCTCAACCTCTCTTACTTTTCTCTTTAAATGCCCCTGTACTCCCTAAATACCGCTGACTTGTAATAACCTCTCCTTTCAGTGAAAAACAATTGGAAAATTTCTATTCTCCTGTGGCTGGCATTTATGGGGCACCTCATGGTCAACACTGCTCATGGCTTTGCCCAGCTTTCAGAAGGCAGCACACTGTATTGAGTCTGCAATGAAAGCCAGAACCTCAGGATGTGTTTTCAGCCATGGCAGCTTGGGAAAATGCCTTATACTCCTAGAGTGGAGCACATTCTTCACTGCAAAGGCATTGGGAGACATAGATCAGATTTTACTTGAATGAGGGGGCAAGTGATTATACAGCCATATTAAAAGCCTGCACTGGCTAAAGATACTACATGGGTTTAAAACCCCTTACAACCCTTTCACCCCAACCCACATCTAAAATAGGGGTTATGCAAAACCCTTGTCAAAGGATAGTGTAGTGAATGCTCATTTAGCTGAGAAGAGTTTTGGGACCTTTTGGTCTCTGAAATGATACTTGGAAAACAAAAGGTGTTTTCTCTTACAGGTTGTAATAATAACAACAACAACAACAGCAAACCCCATATGAACAGCAAAGGAACATTTTTACCATTTGTTGACTACGATGACAGACAATTCTTGTTCACAGGTAATTGTATATCTTAGATGGGTATTTTATTACATTTTTGTCCTGATTGAGGCAACATACTTGCCTTCATCTGAGGTTGAATTCATTTTTACAGCAGAGGCAGCTGGAAGCACCTGACCTACCAAGCTGTTAGTATTTCGGTCTAAAAGGCTAAAAAATGGCAGCAAGTGCAGCAAGTATTTGGTAGGTAAGCTTGGGTTTACACCTTGCTCTCACCATAGAACACCACAAGGGAAAATTCAAGGTTCAGTCCTCAGTTGCTGAACATCTTTAGAAGGAGAAAGTCTTCTACTGCCTTTTCCACATATTTTTTTATGACCATTTCATATTTTTTTACCTGTTTTAAGGATCCAAGAGTACCATTCCCAATCAAACAGTTTGTCATAGGTGACAGAGAGGGGAAATAAAGGGCTGCAACTCTTCCTCTACAATACATTGCAGCAGTATGTATAGAATGTTATGTGATTCACCTAAATGAGCTTTTCTGTTTGGCTCTTGCCCTTTCTGTCATTTCTCTCCTGTTGTCCATAAATCACATCTTCTCACTGTCTCCATTTCACCATTTAACTTGTCCATTTAGACTGAAAGCATTTCAGAACAGGGTCTTTCTTTTAAACATACTGTCATGTATTACAGTATTTGGGAATTCTGGAAAAGGTTTTGTAAAGGTTTTTCAAACCCTCAGCTCCTGCTTGCTATAACCTCCACCTACAGGTCTTTACAACTCAGTAAAGTGTGAATTACTGTGTGAATAACTTGGCCTGTTTTTTTCATTTCCTTACCTAAACAGAGATACTGCAAAAATTGTTTGCCCTCCTATAAAAAAAAATGTCCTGGTGAGGCATTGACCAGTTTTAAAGTACTTAGATGCATCTGGAAAAATAAAAAAGAAAAAGGTTGCTTAAAAATGCGGGGAAACATGTAAATCAGTTTCATATAAAACCTTTCAAAATGAAAATTATTTGACTTGATGAATCTTTTAGCTAAGGCAGTTTGACAAACTCAGCATGAATTCATAAATCATGACAATCAAATGTAATCCAAATTTACACTGAAAAGGTTCTGTTCTAAAATTACTGACCAATTCTAGCTGTAACAGTAATATTATGGATTGAGCCTAGTTTTGGAATGGGTAACCACCTAACCTTACCATAGCATAAACCGGTATGTACTGAGCACAGGGTGGAACAATCTGGTAACTTTGCTTTGTCTTCCTACAACTAACCCTCACTGTTTCAATAGCCATCCCTGGAGTAATTTAAAATCTGCTGCTCATCTCTATGAGCTCATCCCTCTCCTTTCAAGCTTCTATGTACATTAAATCAGGTCCTTTTGAACAGGGGATGGATAGTTTCTTTGGAAGCAAAACATGCAGTTAAAAAGCTTATCGAAGTCAGCATGTGTATGACAAAGAATAGCAAATTCCAGCCAATGCTGAATGATTTGCACTGCCTGAGAAGGCTGTCAGGTATGATCCCTCTGCCAGCTTTGCGGTCACTCAACCCAGTTCGTTGTGCTCCAGAGAAGACCAGTACACAAAACAACTTCCAGCTAGAACAAATGGAAGAGTGGAATGGAGCCAGGCCATTGCAGCTGCAGCACAAATGTTCCCAAACAAAGCCAAGAGCCAGTGAGCAGTGTTCTCGCTTGTACCAGCAAAAGATTTTCAAGTATAACAAGACACCATATTGAAGGATTAGATAATGCAAAGAAATTAGTAAATTGGAAGTAGGCTACAAGAGGAAATGTTGAAGAAAATGGAGAATCCTTTGTGGCATTCATTCCAAGATATTCACAGTTCAAAAAGTGTGATGGCTAAAACTTCTGCCAGTGAATGAGGAAATGATTATAGGGGATAAGAAGGGTCAAAAATATCATTTTAAGGCTCCTAGAAGTAGGAGAGAGAAAAAAAATTCCTCCTGAGCAGTAGAAAACTCTGGGATTATCCAGTTTTTAAGCCACTTGGCCTGCAAGTGAATAGACTACTAAAAAATCCCAACTTTGTGACATTATTGAAATATCTCAGTAGGGAAAAATCTTATTTGCCCAAGAGTAGGAGCAAGTGTTAGTTCTAAACTCCTCTAGAAGAGAAACATAGGGTGGGAGACTTAAATAGCAGCATGCAGTGAGAGTGAGAAAATGATCTTTACAAAAATAAACAAATACATAAATCAGGCTGTAGATATTGTAATTTTTCTTCTAAAAAAGCATAAAAAAAGGAAGCCTGAGCTGCCTTAGGGGTTCTAGGTGATACTTCAGGAATGCAAGTGGATTCCCAGTAGCACTTTTCAAGTTGCTGTCAATTTATTCAGATATCAAATGTCATCAGCATAACAACCCTCCATTTAACCACTCCAGTGTTTCCATCTCAGTCCTTTGAACAGAATCCTAAGTATGATCGCCATGATTCAGGATGACCTCTGTGATTCAGGACAGCTGATCTTGACTATTTTTAAAACACTCAAGACTGGTTAGACACGAGAGAATGATTGTGTGAAGCCTTTATGCACAGGTGCCCTTGCATGCAGCACTTAAGCCAGACAACCACACACTGGAAACTGTTGCTTCTGCAGCTCTCAAGCATCAGTTGTGTGCTAGACCCTGCATGGCCATTTAACCCCAGCATTTCCCAGGAGACTGATCAAAACCCTCTTCAATGTAATGACAAATCCACAATGCACAGATGCTTAGCTGAACAGGTTTAGTATCCTTAACATAGTACATACAACAGATTTGGATCTGTCCTGTTGCAAATGAGTTGAGCAATTTCACTTTCTCAAATCAGCAGAGTTTGACTGCCTATTGGAAACCAGACTAGGTCACTCATAATTTGTTTGGTATACTCGGGGTCCTACACAATAGCCATAATTTTTCCCTTCAAATGGGCTTTCTCAGAAATTATTAAGCTCAAGTGGATTCATTAAATAAGGCAGTGATCAAGTTATTATTATTAGCTTTTAATCATGCAAACACAGTCCAAGTAAAACTGAGATTTACAATTGCATAATCACATTGACTCTCACCCGGTTACTTGTTCTGCCATAAGAAGGCAATAAAATCTACTGACTGTGCTTGGAGTATGCCTACCTTCCTAGTAAAGAATTGGCCTCAGTTCCTTGGATGTTTTTCCTGAAAAATGAGGAGCAGCTGATCACCAAAAGTATTGTTCTTTTTGCAGAACAGCTTTGCGGGTATTTTTCATACTGTAACCATTGAGAAAAGAATACCCAAAATCTGTCAAAATAAAACTTCTTTGGAATCAAACCACAAAAGATAAAATGAAGTTGTCATTGAAAATTAATTAATAGAAAATAGAAATTGGTAGGAGGAATAAATACTTTTTAGGCCTAAAAATACCAGAGCAATAACATGCTGAAAAGCTATTTTTATCCTATTTTTTAACAAGCAAACCTCACTATGTTTAATAATAGCAAATTAGATCTCCAGGGCACAGTATTGAGAAAAACTGTTTAGAGCATGCACTTCCAGATCTGACAAACTCACTTTAACAGAGTTTCAAGTTGTTATTAAGCTTTTGCTGCCTTTTTAAAGAAATGGCTATAAATATTTTTCCAGTAAGTGCATTCATTAGTTGTTACAGTAAGTGAGGTTTCTATGTAACCAAAATCATCACAGCATAGGGAATTTCAGTGCCTGAGTCTCCATGAGAGCCAGTTTTCTTGAACATAAGTGTGAAACAAGCAAAGAGAAAAAGAATTTTCTCATGTAAGGAGAAAAAATGCATTTTGAAATTAATTCAGAGATTCATTAAAAATCTTTCATCACTCTTTTGTAACAAATAGCTCCTTACGACCAAGGAGATGGTGAGAATTAAAGCTTTCAAGCTTCTTTTAAAAATCCATATCCAACTCTTAAAAATCTATATCCAATTCTAGATACATTAAACCAGTGGAGGCTTCTCCTTGTTTAACCAGAAAGAGGAAAAAATCTCATCTGCTCAGCTATGAGAGCTTTTAACTTTCTCTCTTTGGATTTAGATGAAGCTTTTGGATGAACTTTCCAGGTTCCTACCGTATACCTTTGAAGTAGCTAACAAAACCCAACACTGTATCCAAATTCACCCCTCTGCAAGGACTATGTATATATGTCCTATGATAACTTTCAAAATGGAGTGAAAAAACATATCTATGCATCTATATAGATACATGTAAATTCTTCTACCTGTATCCCAAGTGGACAGGACAGAAATCAGGCAAAGGATGTGATTTCAATCCAGTGTGACTTGAGGGCCTAAACCCAAGCCCTCGCCATTTTGTTACACACCATAGTGTTAGTTACAGTACTGGTAGACCTATAGGGGTAAGTATGGGCATGAGGGGGCATACACTACCCTTTTACTGCCCATAACCCAATGTCTCTTGGCCTCTTCACTTCTTCATCATGGCTGAAGGGATGAGAAGAGGCCATGATTTTGCTCACAGAAGCTAGAAAAGGGATACTTTGGGAGATAAAGTTATAGGTAGTAGTGTCAGCTGTGCAGGTTGTACACTGGATGTTTACCATTCTGCTTAATCTCATACAGCCAACCTCTCAGCACTGCTCATCAGTCAGGAACAGCACGTCATTCTACAGCTTGCAGGCCAGAGCTGACACTCCTATCTGCACCTCTTGAGCATCAAAGGGGTGCTTCTGCTACCATAATCTCATCTGAATCCACTTGGAAGATGTCACATACTATTCAGGAAAGTGCTGAATTGTGTTGCTCCCAGAAAGAGAGGTTTTTTTTTTTTTTAAATAAAGGCTTCGTGTAGTCTAAATATATGGCTGTTTCAGCGTGTGTCCAAGAACTGGAACGCAAATGGATTTATACTGGCAGTAGTTACAAGCATTCATTCAGGAGACCATCTGTGAGCCAAACGCAAGCTTCAGCTTTCTGAGCTGATAAACAAAATACAAATTTTCTTCTACAGGTTACAAATTAGCATATTTTTTTTTTAATTGTGACTAATACTTTGTGCTCAATCCAGCTTCCCCACCATTCTATCTGCTAGTAGAACACCACTGAAGTCAGGGGAGCCACTCTGATTATTATGCTATTGCGTGCTTAAAATTGGCGAATACTGCCTCTAAGTTAGAACAGTATTTGGATACATAAATAAGAACAGCAAACTTAGGGTGAAATGCCACCATTCCTGATTGCCAACTCTCTCAACAGCCAGCTGCATAACTGCCTGTGGCAATCAGCCTCTCTAAAGGAACCAATAACCCTTCCGCTCTTGAAGGGAACACAACAGCCCTGGCACTGTTTTGTCACTTGCATATAAAAATAGACACAGCATGCTTCCCCCCACCCCTTTCCATTTTAATGCCTTATCATGTTCCCATTAACACCATCCCCTTCACAATCCTTGATTCACTAAAATCCATGCCTCTTCTGTTTGCCCTCCAACATGTATATAGCTGCTTTTATGATCTTTAGCCTCATAACTTCTTACTCTCCCAACGAATGAGTTAGAAAATGCTCTCATGTTAGGGTTTTTGCTTTCCACATTTAGTGCTCATGGAAACTGTATTAATTGCACTGATAATTTTGGAATTAATTTTTCCATTTTGTGAAGTCACATACAGTGAATTAACAGATCATTTTCCAAAGGTTCTTACAGCAGAAGTCTCAGATGTCCAGAAAGAAGGAGTACCAACTAACTAATAGTCCACCCCCTCCTAATCCTACAGCAGGTACCTCAGACATGTTCATTTCTGGAATAACACACAATATTAAAACCAAGCAGGAGCCAAACAAGCATTTAGGACCACAGCACTTGTCTTTGCCTAAGGAAAGGGCTTTTTCAGACTATGGATATTAACATAATTTTTGAAGGTTGCTTTACAATGCAGCTGATTCTTGTTGTACCCACAAGAAACCAGCGCTTGAAAAAGTTACCTGGTGACAGTGTGTACAGAGATTCTGCAGAAATTTTGTACCCTCCAATGCAAGGAACTCAGCCTGTGTACAGTTTTGAAGATAAGCAAGGTGCTACTGTATGGTATTCATATGGTAAGCAAATCCCTATCCTATGTGAGGATGAAATGCCATACAGTAAGGCACAACTCTGAATTCAGTCCTCTCCTGGCCCAGAAATGCTGTGCAGTCCAGTCCCAACTACTGTATGCTTAATATTCATAGCAATTTATTAGGGATTTTGGATATTATATGAATTTTTGTCACTCCTTCTATCATACCCCTATGTAACAGGTTCCCTGAATAATGGTTTATTGTTTCTCTGTCTTTGACTGCTTAGTTAAAATCTCTGTTATGTCTGAAGAAAACAGGAAATCAATTAACCAAAAAAAAAGCTCTTTGGGCACATATTTCTGAGCATTCAATTGCCGTTGCCACAAGTTCTGGAACTGGGGGTTTCAAAGACAATTTATCAGAAGATGGACAACTGAATGAAATGGCCTCATATTTGCAATATGTAGCTAAACACCACTTAAATCTCATTGACATCCTATGAATTCTGTGTATTTTGGGTTGCTGTATTTTAATAACAGATATTAGGAGCACACTTCTATGAGAAATTACTTTCCTCTCAGCTCTTACCTTCATGTTTCACAGCCAGTGATTGAACTGCTCAATACTTCTTGGATTTGAGGGCAGCTTTTACTGTTGTGACGGTGGACATTCTCCCAGGAAGAACTCACTGACCACAAGTAAGATGACAAGTTAGTAAAACAGACTAGAGCAGGACTGGATGAAGGAAGAGACAGAGGTCCACTCATTGTGAGATAACCTGCTAGCTAGTTAAATTACTGCAGAGTCATACAGGATTGCTTCATTCACCAGGATAAAACCTCCACATAAGGGCTCTGTGGTCTCTCCTCCACGACTACATTTGCAAACTGCAATACCAGTGTGAAGCACTGGGTCATTTCTGAACTGATTTTTAGCTTTAGCAGCTGTCACTGTGTCAAGATGTTACATGGGAATAAGTTCTGTGTCCTTTCTGCTGCAGATGAAGTGCCTTCTTGGAAAAGATGGGAAGATACAGAGAGGAAATTGTATACTTAATAGAACTTTTGGATGTGTCATTTTTGCTTACCAAAGAAAATTGCACTGAAAAAAACTGGCTGCTTAATGGATTGTTCAAATGCTCATTAGCATGGAGCAGATTTATTAGAACAGATAATTATCCCCATATTGTGCTTTCATCACTGGAATTGTTTATGTTAAACTGTCGAGCAGTCATCTTCATAAGTTATTCCTCGATGTGTTGAAGTTCCTTTTATGGTTAGGGGAAAAAAAAAAAAAAATTCATTTTTTCCCCTTAGCTTCATTTTAAGCCCATTTGAAGTCTGTCATGAGACTTTGCAGTTTACAGGAACATCGAGTCATTTTCATTTTCAGATGTTATGAAGAACTGAACATATAGGTCCTCCCATAAGAAAAACAATGCTCTTTAAGTTTCTCTGATCTTCTTTAATTCATTCACTATATTAGCTGGAAGGCACATGTATTGTGCACATAAGAAAGAAGGTGCAACTTACAAGTGGTAACTTCTCTACTTCCAGAAGCTGATTTTGAAGCTGACAGTCTCTCAGCATTCACTTTGCCTGTTGCCATCAGTATGTTTAGCAAATCAGTCTATTTGCAGTTACAAGTGATTAGAGCCCTATGTAAGATAGACTGCAAATTGTTATGCCTAATCAAAACAAGCCAACCCATGCCTTTAGGCTACTCTTAATGCAGTTATCTGTTGCTAAAGAAAGCAATTTGACAATACACGTGTCCTTTTCATTTCCTCTGGCTATCAGTCACCTTTATAATTCTAAATACTGCTCATCCACAGTAGAAGTCAATGTAGCTAGCCAGTATAAACACACATTTTCTTCAATGATGAATAACTGAATGACAGAAAGTGCTCAACATTTGATGTTTATCTAAATAAGTAGTTAATTGCATTTGCATTCTTTTAACTTCCACAGCAAACAGTAGAATTTCTTTAAAAGCATCTGCCATGAAGATTTGCAAGTACTCCTATAGAGAAACACTACAACCGCCCCACAACCTTTTAATATTGCCCTGCAAAGTAAATAATCCTAAATGAAGCCAAAATTTCCCGATTTGCCATTTCTCTAACTTCAGCTATGTGCACTCCTACATACTATTATTAACATGGATAGGAATGGCAAAGCTGTAATTTTGGTCTATAACTCATAGTAAATACTTCCAGTACTTTTGCTCAAGTCAGCCTGAGAATTAGCAGCCAATAGGAAAAAAGACGTTGACCAAACTTTGCCCATCAAGCAAGGAAGACTAATGTCGAGCTCCTGTGTGTTCCCTGTTTTTTATCCTCGTAAAACCCCTCTTAAGAATTTTCCAGCATAAATCTTCAATCTTGGGCTTGAACTCTCTCCAGTTTTGGACAACTGTGCTGATGAATCTTAGCATCTATGTAGCTGTCCAGCATTCAGGCTTTTACATCCACTCTGTTGCTTGCTGTGAAAATAGGTACCTTAACTAAATGATAAAGGGGTTTTATTTTAGAGCAGAAATCAAATCCCATTGAGGAAATACACAAAGCCCCACTAGCATTTCGTAAAGGAGCAATTGGAGGTTGGCATTTTATTATTCTGTAGCCTGAACAACAAATCTTTACATCTCTGAGAGGTGACAGTGGCTGCTCGCCCTAGTACTGGCACCAGCCATCAGACAGGGATGTAGACACACACAGAGGCTGTCCTGTTGCATGGGGATGCAACTTCAGCTCTGCTTAAAGGTCAATCACAGGAAGTTGTTATCCTAAAGGGAAATAAATCAGGTGGCTTAATTCTATGGAGGACAGTAACTTGCCTTTTTAACTATTGGTTTTGAGATTGCACAGGCAACACTTGAAAAATGAAGTGAGGATGCTGACTGTGTTTTGCATTATAATTCAATTTAGTAATACCACACAAACACACACACAAAGCTTTATTGCTAATGGATGCACCAAGCAGACCTGACTGCTCTATATCAATAACAAAATAAAGAACTACGCATCAACAGTAGGCTATCATTAGCAGTAATGTTATTCCGAAGTGTGGAGTATCTGTCAGGCAAATGTAACTGTATCTGACATCCACTGTAGTTCTCTCTGCCTGGCTAAGATGATAAGTTTCAAATTGAGGAACATCTGTTTTGGATATGTGATGAATCATTTTCAACAATATTTGCTATTTCCTGCTATCCTGTAAGATCAGACGGTGGAAAGAAGCTACATAACACTATGATTGTGTTGTTTTCCAGTACTTCTGAAATTTCTTTTTTTTTTTTGACTTATGGTTCATTTAATGATTTACACACAAAAAAAAACAGGTCAGAGAGAGGATATTTCCATTGCTAGAATAAGAAGATGTTGAAATAAAAACTTATGTTATGAAGTTTCTTCCTTTCCTGTTGATAATAAGTTGGCTGAAATGGCTCACCTATCAGAAGATAACAGTTTTAGAGAGGTACAATGTGATACTCTTGGCAGTGTCCTCTTCAGCTGATAAGTTACCTCACTGAATGTACTAGAATTGAAGTGGGTTACAGGGGTGTAGGAGAGTAAGCAAGAATCAAGGTGAAGTATAAGTTTAATGAATTTGCAAAAAAAAATAAATTAAAAACTCAACACCAATGGAAGAATCAACTACAAACAGTAGTGAACACTGTGAGAGCTTTGGTCATAGAGGAAATAAGACCCTCTGATTGAAATGCAAAATTTCACACATCAAACAAGGGATTAATATTCAGGCAGTGGGACCTGGCAGCACGTCAGCACACCATATGTAGAAAACTTAATGTAGTACTAGTGTGCATGTCTTCTGCATTTAAACTGAAAAATGAGAGCTATTGAGAAGAATAAGGCTGTTTTAAATGCGCTCTATGGTGAGTAGTAATATGAACACCTTCATGCATGATAAAGCACAATTTGCCAGCACTGTGAAGAGGATCACTATGTATTTAGCTTGTACACTTGCTGATATAAAAGTATTTATTTCTCAGTGGATAGTATTTATTGTATTCCAGTGATATGCAGTGTGACAGGAACACACCAGAGCTTATGTGTAGCCACAAGCTGCTCAAATGCTTTGCATGTCAACTTTAAAATGACGGCTTAATGTCTCCTCAGTCCTAAAACAATGAAAGCATTTAGACTACTAGTTCAACTAGCAGAAGGCAACCAGTTTTGCAGCTTTGGGAATTCACTTGGCTTTCTGTACATATTACGTTGTCCTGAATCATACCAAGAAGAAAGATTTCTTTCAGTAAGCTTCAGATCAAAACACAGATCTCTGCTTCCCCTAAATTTATTGGAATCTGAAGTCAGGAATTTCATTTGGGTTCCTAGGCCATTGCTCCATGGACTTACTAAGTGTTCTGTCACTGATTAGTACAAAACAGACTATTGTTGGTAGATTACTCAGGTTCCAAAACTGAATGCAGTGCAGCTGACCATAAACACTTCCCCAAAAGCAAACCGTCCTATCAGCAGGTCATCAAAAGTAGCAAGACAATTTACAATAGCTCCATCTGGTGTCTCTCAGTGATTTTATAGTTATGGTAAGTATAGCAGACTAAAGAAGTTAGTACACAGATATTAACCCAGTGTGAAATGGTCACATCCTGTCATTTCCACTACTCTGTCCCGACTCTCCACCATGAAAAAATGATGCCATTTACTTCTTTACCAGTGATATCACAGTTGTCTACATCTGATGATTTTAGGGTTTGCTTTGTCTTCAAAAGGAAGCTGACTTATATCTTTTTCCCCGTAATCAAACTTGGTCTGCATGAGAAAAAGAAGGAAACTGCCTTTGCAAATCAGTCTTACTATGTTAAGCAGATTTCTAATCAGCCTATACCAGGTACATCTGGAAAAGTTGCCTGTTACCCACTCTCATGCTTGGCTCTTTCCCAAAGGGTACACCTGCAGTCCTTGCACTCTCAGAATATAAAGAAGTGGTTTCCTCAAAGGATGCACAGCTGAAATGCAGCAGATCTTAGTGAACTGGACATTGAACAACATTAAGGAAATAATTCTTCAGCTCCCAGGCAGACCAATGACCTTGGAAAAGAAAGCTCAATATTTTGTCTCTACTTGCTATTCTACTTTATTAAGTGTGTAACACATCTAATGGGGACCAGCTTTATAAATACGGACAACAACTTTATTTTTTTCTAAATGAGTGTGACTGAACTCTTAGGGAATGCTACTCTTCAAATTAATCTTGAACGCTCTAATTGGAATGGTAGCAGATACAGAATTCTCTAATGGCTACTTTGAAGAAACAATTACTGTCTTTATTATGATAACCCTCCAGATGAGATACTACAGTTGACAAAAGATTGTTAAACAAGTTATTATTCAATTACTGACTCACTCAGCCAATAGTTTGTAGTGCTGAAGGCTAACACACCAACAATTACAAGTGTTGTATTAGAGTGGCCAACTTCTTAATACTTTTTGGACAGTACAATAATGCAATAGATTGGGGTATTTTTTAGTAAATCGATGGTAATTCCGCTATAATTATATCTGCCTAAGATTGTATAAGGTGTAAGAATTGCAAACCTTTTATTTCATTCATCTCAGAAATTATCATAAAAGGTCAGAATGTAAGAAAATGGACATTTTTTCCCAGAGCAAAGAAATGAATTAATCCAATTTGTGTCTCTTATAGATATACTTATCAGTCAACCAGATATGTGACTTTGGGATAAGCAACATCAAGTCTATGCTAAAATCTGGGGAAAAAAAATCAGAAGGAGCAATTAAACACTGGCTTTCCAGACAGAAGACATTTCAGTGCTCAGGAATATGGGAACTGAAACTGTGGAAGGAAAGATGGCAGAAAGAAACATTCAAAAAGTTGCTCTAGCAAGCAAGGAGGTAAAACTGTACATAGTGTGTAGCTTCTCTTTCTAGGAGCAGGTTACAGGGAAATGATACTGCTCTGGGGGAATGTATATTTTTATCTAACTTGTTTGTCACTTGATAAATGTAAGCATTGAGGACAAGAGATGCTAGTACACAGTTTTCTCCAGATTGCTGTACTGATGGTCACCCTGCCAAAATCTCAGTAGATCTGTTATGTTATATTAGGCTAAGACTATACTGGGCTGTTATTTTGCAGCAACCAGTGATAGATTCACAACCTAATTATGCATTAGTTAGTCAGGAAGCTCAGATGGTCTGTGTTTGCTGAACATTCTTGTAAAATACTATATGCAGGTGAACACCAGAGCTCTCTCTGCACCCTGGGCCAAAAAGCTGTACCTCAAAATCTTCCCTCCCATAGAAGACAGTGAGACACTTCTCTTCCTCACAGCATCTCTTGAAGTCTAACTTACAAGTCCTGGTTGCCAGGCTCCTCATTCATATGATTTCCCTACAAGATCATCTCTGATGGTAGAGGAAGCCAGACTAGTACAGTCACTGCAAGGTCTTCAAGTTGTGGATACTGTGCTGCAATAAGAAGCCTTCTGGATGAGACATATAACAAAAGCTTTGCAATCTATGGTCAAAAAATTCTTCAGAGCACTTTGTTAAGGAAGATGTGGAAACCTCAACTGCTTTGTTCCGATTTCCTTACCTTCTCTTACTCCCACTGCAGGTTCACAAAATAAAGGTAATCTTTCTCCTAGTTGCTGTTCAGTGTCTCACTGAAAGCAGTATTATTTGGGCTAAAATAATTTGCATTTCCACAGTCCTCAGGTTGTAACTACTTGTAAAGTATTTTGGCAAGAAAGGCATTATAGGAATATAAGGGTATTATCATAAGACTACCTCTAACCAGTTTCCTCAGTTCTTCTCTTTAGGGATAGCCATTTCAGTGAGTAGTCACTGAAATTTTGAATTAGGTTTGTGAATTATAACTTCACTGGCTAGTTAATTTTCCTCTGCTATGGAGAACACAAAGATACTTTCTAAAAAGAAGTGCTCCAAGTTTTCTAATCAGATTCTTATACTCTGGTGACTCTGCAGACTCTTTTTTAATAGAATTGAGGCATGGGCTATGGAGCTAAAATAGAATAGACTATTAAAAACATTATCTCTACAGAAGCTTATAATAACAATGCTAAATAACATCCAGTTAGAAAAAAAACTGCATTATGTCAGAGTCACTGTCACTTACAAAAAGCTTCCAGTGAAAAAAGACTGATCCGTAGAAGGAATGTCTCGTTTCCAGGAAAACAGATGCTTCTATAACGGCATCATTCAGTAGATTCAATGACTGCTTAAAAAAATCAAGTAATAATGACTAAATCACTAATGTCTGTTTTATCTGATCTCAGATTGGATGTATAATTATAACAGTCATACTTGGGATTCCCTAAACAGGTTCTACGAACAAAGCCTAAAAGCAAAGAAGCAATAGCACAAGTCTAAAAAGTTATTTTCTGCATTTTGATGTCCTTCAATGCTCATTTGTTTCACTTGAGCCACGTGCTGTGCTGGCAAGTCTCCATCCAACTGTTAGTTTCTATCAACAGACTGCACTAGATTCTCAAAAAGAAAACATGGAGAGAGCAGCTGCATATTTTACCTTGCATTGTCATGGCATTATTGCATTTTGTCACCATAAATGTGTGGTTTAGTATGTGCTGCTGTCAGTGCTCAAGTGGAAAAGACTTTGTTGATCCCCTGTAAGGTATAACAGTTAACACAAATTATGGGGTTTTTCTACCACACAGAGTTCTTCAAAGTGCCCCATTTCTCTGTAGTCTGATCAAATAAACAATTCTGAGAGATTTCTTTCTTTTCAAATAATATTATTTGCCTCTTTCTAGTTGAAAGTATTTGTGAAATTAACAATGCCCCATTGAAATGGCTCACTAAATACCCACATCCTTGCTATGTTTACCCATCCTTCCATGGTCACCATTTAGCCTTTGGAGGAAGCTCACAATTATCTTTTATCTACACCAGTCTCTATTACATTAAAAGATGTGGTGAATGTGAGATAAAAATCCCCATGAAAAATTTTAAGTATCTTGAATAAATTCTCTGTGTGTGCCTAACAAGACATACCTGTGCATCATTGCTGGGCTATCACCATCCCTTACTGTAGAAGTGTTTCTCATTCATAGATGATCTGCTTAAAAATTCATAGCACATTTTGGTCCATTACTATTAGTTAGAAAGCCTCATAGTTACTGAACATTGTTCCTCCTCAAGGTCATGTCCTTACAGTGGTGTCAGGCCCAGGGTACTTACTTTCCTAGAGCAGAAATTTGGCAGTACACCCTTTTGTAGCTGGGTAACAGTTCCTGTGTAACCACCAGGATTACTTCAGTACATTCAACTGGGGTTTCGTTACTGAAGGATTTTTGCTAGAGAGGCTAATTAGAAAGATCCAAACCACGCTTATTTAATAGCAAAATATTATTTGTTCACTAATTCAAAGAAACAAAGACTGCAGGTTCAGGTGTTGATGCACAAACTAATGTTTTTTCTTTTATGTGCATGTTCCCAGTCTAAATTTCCTCACTCTATAATTTACATAAATCCAGATTAGTCTCCCTCTCAGGAGGAACAGCCTACATTGCTTACAGCACATTCTTTCTGTCTGTGAGTCTTCCCAGCCTGTCAGCTCTGTAATTGACACATTCTGGGAAACCTCTCTTGGCTCACCCAAAGCTCCCTCCCTTTTCTAGTTATTTGAGGTTTAAGGTTTCTTTGATCCCCCACTTAGCCTTAGGAAGAGAACCCATTCAAGCCTAGATGGAGCCAGCTCATTAGCTTTTCTCCAAGTGATGACCCCGCCATTATTATCTTAACTACTTTGAAGCCATGTATCTGAAGCTATTCTTATCTGTGCCATTGTTTTACATTTCCTCTTTGGTCCTTTAACAACCCCTTTATAGTCTGCTTTGATTTAACTCTCTCCATGCAGGCAGGAAGCAATATTGAATTGAACTGGGAAACATTCATAGCAGGAATGAACCAACTTAACACACAAAATGTATTCCAGATGAGAAAAACATATTTTCTTTTTTCCAACACCTGTTTCATCTTCCCTGTGTAATGACGAAATCAGATAGGTAAGTGGGAGTACTTAACGATTTCCATTAAATTGGACTATGGCTGAGATTAGACAGATGTGTGCATATGAGCTAGAAGACCAGACACTTTGGCTTGCTTTTCTCTGCATACATACATGTGTGGTCAAATTCTGTGGTGCCTCTTAAAATACCGTAAGATTCTCACAAAGCCATAATCATATATAAATCATTAATGAGTAAATTTCCTCCCCAAGTCCCAGTAGTTCTGTAAATCAGGATCAGGAATTCTAGTGAGTTCTTTTATTGGATTCAGTCGTGAAGACTATATGCAGTCCTTGCTCAGGTAATCTCATACTGAAAACCCAAGGAGGTCAGCAAAACAGCCACAGGGAAGAGAAAGACTCAGAAAGAACAAGAATAACATCTGATTTTAATAGATCTGAGCATCACCTGCCTTCCTTCCACTTCAATTAAAATCAACTCTAAAAGTCCATGGAAGAAAATTTCAGACAATGTTAAGGTGTTCTGAAAACACTACCCAAAATCTCTAAGAAACTGCAGCCATTTTCAATGTTCCTTTTAGGTGTGAAGAAGGCACTGGTGTGTCTAAAAGATCTGGTATTTTGTCAGTGTTGTTTCTCTAGGTGAATTAATTACAAGAAACATCCGTTATTTTCACAGATTTGGTCTGATTAAAATTAAATATGAGCCACATGGTTTGTAAACATTTTCAAAGTGTAAGTTATTGACTTTAAAAAGTTCCAAAGTCACAGGTAGGCACTGCTCTTTATCTAATGAAGTTTGAGATGGGATACTGTGAGTTTTGTAATGACATGTTCTTCCTGGCAGTAGTCTGAATGAACAATGCTTTATGATGAAGACTAATTTAGACACCAGGCAGTGCAGTTTACATGCTAGGTTCCAAAATGTGACAAGTTGGTGTTTGGTACAGTGTTTCATCACAGGTAGTTCAAGAAAGAGTAGGATGTAGAAAACTCAAAGAGACTGAAAACATATTTTGTTGATATTGAGATAAGAAAGCTAAACTGCCATAAAATAAGTAAGTAAAATAGACGCTGACAAAAATATTCTTTCTGGATGATGGTCTTAGGCAAAACATTTGAACTATCAGAATGACACTTTGTAAACATGTGTCATAGAATCATATTATATGATCTGAGATTCTATGAACCAAAAGAAACAGTTGAGAGGAGGTGAAGGAAAATGGCTTCAAACAGAAGTCCTAAGCAAACCACTGGAGTTTATGAGACTGTAGCAGAACTTGCTCTGAAGTCTAACTCAGTACATTGCTGAGACTATTCTATTTTTTTTCGAACATATTGAGGAAAAAATTCTTGGAGTTAACAAGAACTAAGGGATTCTAACTGGATTCAATTCTTTACTTCCCTCTGTTTTGTTCACTGAGGAACAGCTGTATAGAAGCTACTTCAGCAGCTCAAGCTAACACAGGAAAGCAATGAAATGTCTGAAGAACTCAGGTCAATGTACTGTACTAATTTTCAGCAAAATAATTATGAACATGCTGACTTTTTCCTTGCATGGTTTATTCCTGTTAGGAAAATGAAAACTTTGATGTTTAAATGGTCACAATGGCCATGCCTCTACTTTGAAATAGCAATCTGGACTGTGCAAACATCCCAGCAACATCCCGACTTGATGACAGTATAAGACCTGGACAAACACTACCTCTACCTCCCACTTTTTTGGAAGGGAAACTTGAGCATGTGAGCCAAAAATAAGCCATGGGGTCCTTCAGCAGATATCCTTATTTTGGGAATTTGACATCTGGTGCTATTGAGCTTTCCAACAGAAAATGACCACTGATGACAAGCTCCAGAATAGAAGAACCAGAAATGTTTAGTTCAGCCATGCTTGATATCTCAGTATTGTAGCCTAAAATCTAGAAATGTGAAAATTTTGATATTTTCACTCCAGAAAAGATAAAAACAGACCATGTAGAACCATAAAGGGAATAGAAGTTCAGCTAGACCTATTAAAATTGTAAAAGCAAAACAAAATCTTGAGTATTATAACAAAAAAAGCACCACAGTAACATATAAAAGCAAGCCTAACAAACATAAGACCAGAATAATAGAAATACTTAAATCTCTAACTAAAATACATACTGTATAGATCTCACAAGAAAATCTGAAAATTGGCAATGAGTAGAGATGACCGAATACCTTTTTCATTCTTATTTTATTGTTTGAGTAACAACATTAGACTCAATGCAGGAGAGATTTAGCCCTTTTGTACCTTTCCCCAAACCTCAAGTGAATTTCACCTGTGGGAGAATGAATGATTGACTATATAAATATTTGCACTCATAAAAGACAAACGATTTCTTAGTCAATAGAATTAATACAGAAAGTTATAATAGCAAAAGAAAAATGGAGAAATTAAAATTTGTGTTTGAAACTGTATAGATAAATATTCCTCACTGTATTATGCATTGAGCTGTATGTAATATACCTACAGGATTACTGTTCCAAAGGTGAAGCAGCATCCAGTTTATATGACAATAATTGCAGAAACATTTATATTAAGTTAAAAAAATATGAATATCATCAAAACAAGTCTCCTATGTTATTTATGTCAGGAGGCATCACCTTCAAAGGAATTGGAAATTCACTTCTAAAACTTCTGCTTTAATGTTTGTTCCTAAAATTCTCTAAACATAGGATTTGTGAGCTATTTACTTGGCAGTAAAAATTCAAAGTTGGCTAAAGACCTCCTGTGGAATCCTGATTTCCATTTTTCCTATTGCTCACTCTCATGATTAGTCCAGGAGTGAAAACCCTGATTAGCAATTGCTTTGCTGTGATGGAGCTGATATATTGCTGTGACATAGTTGCTAAAAGATATATGTAATATAATGAAATACCTCTGTCTTCACTAGAAAGAAGGTTGAGTCTTCTACTGTCTCCAAATCAGAAAGTTCGGTTTCTATCTCATAGTTTCTGGCACAAACCTCCATGGTTTCATTCCTGCAGAAAAATAAAAATGGAATTACTTCACTGCTTGTAAAAGAGATTTCCCACCTAGAAAATAAGATAACAATGTTTAGTAATCTTTGCAATGCATTTTAGTGTGTATATTGATTCTAGGAACAGGCACAAACATTTTCTCCATTAGAATTAAGTATTAAACATTGTTTTACTTTAAATCAAAGTAATTTTGTCAGTACCTTCAAAAAATTCAGGATCAGTTCCCTTTCCAGGAAATTTTATATATCATTTTATGTCTTTGCTTTTATTGCACATTGAGGCCCATTTACTTTTTATGGCTGCCACTATGGAAAATAAATTATTCAATAATTATTATATGTATGGGTGTGACTATGTTACACCTTAATGTTAAAGCATTACATCAAGTAGAATGTGGAAGATAGCACAAACTGATTAAGCATGCTCCTTTTTGATGAATGTGTCCTTCCCTGTACAAGGCTTGGACAGGAGGCTGAGTGAATGGCAAATTATTGTCATCATCATGGTGGCTAGTCATAAAGAAAATGGCTTTCTTTCACTAATTGACTTTTCAGTACAGTTTCAGTTACCACACTATCTTATTTCTGACATGTTTTCTTCCCTCTATGGAATAAGCATGTTAGTTATGAAATAACTGTCTGAAACTTTTACAGTGGTTGAGTTCAAGATTCAAGATGCTCTCCAGGACTAGGTAAAGGTGACAGAATATCTACTTTCCACAGGGAATAACTCCAGCAGAATGTCTCTCTTATAATGTCTCTCTTATAAAGATAGCTTCAGAAAAATTGTTTTACCATCTAAGGGAAATCACCAGGATTTTAACCAGAGAACTATATCAGTTGTATAGAACACTCGTAATTCATTCTGGGCCTCATGCATCTCAAAAGACAACTACTAGGGGAGCTTCTTTCTTCCCCAGAATAGCTTTTCTAGTCTCACTGGTGTTCCCCTTGTACCCAACTGACATCTTTTCTCGGCAGGGCTTCCAACCAATGCAGTGTCTTCATTCTGAGATTGTATCAGAAATCCATGAGGGATTGGCAAATCACGAGGCCAAACGTTCTTAGAATATGTAGATAAAATGTTTCACTGATTTCACTAAGCAGCTAAATAATTTCTGCAGTATTCTCCCACATTTAATTAGCTCCCTCCAACTGGATACCATATCATGTCATACTTAATGCATGGTCTGTATCAGATGTTAGCTCTACCTCCAACAAATACATATTTGCTTTATTTATGGCTAATACTGTTGCAGTAATAAAAGAATGTAGAGTAAATAGGAAACACATTTTTAAAAAATAGAGTCTAGAATTTTAAACAAGGACAGAACTACACAGTATCGAAGCACCTGGTTTTAACTGACTAAAAGACTTCAGTGAAATGCCTATGGGAATAAAGTAATATTTGCAACTTACTTAAAACTATCTTCTCCAGTGTTTTCTCCAATATGCTAATGGCTCGGGCAATTCAATTTACATACAGAAGTACAAAGTGGAAAGCAGTTTCCTTTGAACACGTGTAGTACTTTTTTCTGGATATATTATGATATAATGCAAGTGCTTCAAATGAAGATACACGAGGAATGTACTAATAAGAGTTCATTAAATTCTTTTACTAAAAACCAAACAATCGTGTTTAACTTGAAGGTTTTTCATCTTCAAAGAGATCCACTTTCATCTTTTAAGCCTCTAAAGAAGGCTGCAGGAGAAAAGGCTCAAGTAATGTACCTTTCCTTTAACTTGAAGGACAGTAAAAATCCTTCCAAACAGACTTTTTTTTCTTTCTTTCTTTCTTCTACAGAAAGAATATGCATATTTCATCACATTTTCTTCTTAAACTCTCGCACACCTACCAGGAGACATCTGTACTTCATCAACATGTGGTCTACTACCAAAAAATGCTCACTATATCTAACTAATTTCCATAACAAAGAAACAAAGAAAATAGATACTGATTCTGGAACTGCTGATGTCAAAGCATTTCACATTTAGAATTGTATTTCCAGGGTTCTGCATATGAACTCATTTTGTAGAAAAGACACAGCTACTTGCATCCATTATCTGTGTAGGAAATTTGTTGACTGTTTTACAAAAGGAAAGAAGCAGAATGTTTGAGAGGATACTTGATGTACCTCACAGGCTGCTATGTATCAGCAGACTACACTGGCTGGGCAAGAGAGTGCAACAGAAGTGATGTTGATCACTTCTAGTAGCTGAATTCTAACGTAAGAATGAATAATTTTAGGCTGATAATCTCAGCTCAACAGGAGATACACCTATTGCTCTTGAATTAGGAAGAGCAGGAACTCCCACTGCTCTGGACAGATCTGGTTATCTCAGCGGTTTTACCCAGAGGATGTAAATAAAATAACTGTCATTAATTTTATTTTTTTTTTTAACTCTTTACAGTTGCTATCAGAGGAATTCTTACATCTTCCTTATGATAAACCAGTCCCTATCATCTATTTACTGAGATCACTGTGTTATGCCTGGAACAGTAGTTCAAGATGTTGCTGCTGGATTTGACTGGAGTCCCCCCTGACAGACAGGTGAAGATTTTGAAAATGGCTTTATGCACCTCTTCCTCAGATGCTTTTTTATTAGAATGGTATTAATTCACAATAAATAGTCCATTGTCCTTCCCATGGCCACTCAGTTATTCTCTATAGAGTAACACTGATAGTTTCATCATTGCCATGACACATCACATACCATTTCTATAAAAAGTAGTAATAGAAAAAACCTGTAGGAACAGAGAGTGAGTTTTTCAACTTGACTTGTTGTTTATATTTCCACTGAAAGCAATTTTGAAACAATATGAGCCCAGATTTTGGATTTTTTTAATATTTTAATACTTGCAAGTAGAATACTCAAGATAAACTAACTGAGAAAAGCTTTAAATATCATCTCAGTGCCTGAAGATTTTCAGAGCTGGCCCTAAAAAATTGTATTGGTCTATTTATAAATATCAAGGACATTTTTCACAGTTCTATTCAAAGCTAAATGCTCCCATTAGCTGAAAGTGTATTATTTTGCAGTCAGAAGGATGTTAACCTTTTAGTTGAACAGGAACAATAATAAATCCATGCTCTTCTAACAGGGTTTATCAGGTAATGATGGTAGTTTAATAAAAAACAATGAGCTCTTTATTCAACAGTACATAAAACATAACTAGAATTTTGTTTAATGACTCATAACAGTAATTCCTTATTTTGGTGTCTTTTTTTTTTTTTTTTTTAAATCCCCTGACCTATTGTCCCTGGTATCCATAAGATACTTACATATAATCCCTAAAAATTGAGATTTATCTTCATGTCTTTGAAGTACAAAGGATCACAAGNTATTACATTATTTTTTTATTTTTGTTTTTTTTTTTTTTTTTTTTTTAAATCCCCTGACCTATTGTCCCTGGTATCCATAAGATACTTACATATAATCCCTAAAAATTGAGATTTATCTTCATGTCTTTGAAGTACAAAGGATCACAAGCCTCCTTCCTGATGGCTAAGATATACTTTTCAAGCCAGAGCACAATTTGTGTTTCTTTTCTTGTTCACATACCACCAATGTCATTGTACTCTGCACACAATAATTTACCAGTGCTCACCAGCTGTGGACAGCTGTAGGATAGGATCATAAGGCAAGGGAGATCTTTAAGTTTGTACTGTGGGTGATCTGCCTGAGCTGTTAGGTTGTGAGCTCCCAGTATGCCATGAACTAAATAACAATGTGCTCAGAATAAGTGGTGACAGCAACATCTCAGACATTATCCATGTCTCTGGCAATTACTGACTTCTTTAAAAAGTAATTTCTGTATTACAAAATGAAATGTCTTTTCTAGAGTGACTAGAGCTTCAGGTAATACCAATACTGCATTATCTGCAAAGCACCTCTTAATGCAAAACCACTTGCAGAAAGGCTTCCACACATAACATCAAGATAATAGAGGCCAGCAACCTTTTCTGTTTATGTAGAATTATCTGGGAGTATAAGTCTTCCAGGAAACTGATCCATGGCCCATGCAGTACAATGTAAAAAAAGATTTTTCTTTTTTTTCTTTTTTTT
>NDXB01021876.1:0-12939 GCA_002631895.1 Agapornis roseicollis | reverse complement strand
GGTGGGGGGGGGGGGGGGGGTCAGGCTGTGTGTGTGTGTCAGGCTGTGTGTGTTTGAGTCAGGCTGTATGTGTGTGTTAGGCTGTGTGCATGTGGAGTCAGGCTGTGTGTGTGTGTGTGTGACTCAGGCTGTGTGTGTGTGTGGTCAAGCTGTGTGTGTGACTCAGGCTGTGTGTGTGTGGGTCAGGCTGTGTGTGTGTGAGTCAGGCTGTGTGTGTGTGTGTGAGTCAGGCTGTCTGTGTGTGTGGTCAAGCTGTGTGTGTGGGTCAGGCTGTGTGTGTGTGAGTCAGGCTGTGTGTATGTGTGGGTCAGGCTGTGTGCATGTGGGGTCAGGCTGTGTGTGTGTGTGTGAGTCAGGCTGTGTGTGTTTCAGTCAGGCTGTGTGTATGTGTGGGTCAGGCTGTGTGGTTGGGGGGTCAGGCTGTGTGTGTGTGAGTCAGGCTGTGTGGATGTGTGGGTCAGGCTGTGTGGTTGGGGGGTCAGGCTGTGTGTGTGTGAGTCAGGCTGTGTGGATGTGTGGGTCAGGCTGTGTGGTTGGGGGGTCAGGCTGTGTGTGTGTGTGTGAGTCAGGCTGTGTGTATGTGTGGGTCAGGCTGTGTGTGTGTGAGTCAGGCTGTGTGTGTATGTGTGGGTCAGGCTGTGTGCATGTGGGGTCAGGCTGTGTGTGTGTGTGAGTCAGGCTGTGTGTGTTTCAGTCAGGCTGTGTGTGTGTGGGTCAGGCTGTGTGTATGTGTGGGTCAGGCTGTGTGCATGTGGGGTCAGGCTGTGTGTGGGGGGGGGTTCAGGTTGTGTTGGTTCCCATCCTGGCATCCTTCTGCCGGCCTTCCCTTGCTCTCTGTCTCTCCTGAGCAGCCGTGGCCAGCTCAGGGCAGGCCCCAGCCTGCAGCTTGCAGGAGGGGCAGGATTTGCTCCGCTCTGCTTCTCTGGGAGCCTGAGCGTGATCCGGAGCTGGCGCTGGCAGCAGCAGGGATGTCCTCCTCTGCCTCAGTTTATGCCTTTGCTGTGACCTGCAGGAGTTCATCCTCTCATGCTTGACCCTCAACCCAGACAAGCGACCAACCGCACATAACCTGCTCTTCCACCGGGTGCTCTTTGAGGTCCATTCCCTCAAGCTGCTGGCAGCTCATTGCTTCATCAACAACCAGTGTGAGTGAGCAGGGGCCCTCCCTGCCCCACAGAGCAGCCCTGGGACCCCCCTCTGACAGCCCCTCGCTGCCTTTGCCCTAGACCTGATGCCAGAGAACGTGGTGGAGGAGAAGATAAAGGACCTGGACCTCAATATGGTGATGGCAGAGATCCGGAGAGAGGGTCGGCCCGGAGCGCAGTGGAGGTGAGGAGGGGGAAGTCAGAGCAGCCGTGGCGTGAGCCCGGGGACTGATGGATGGTGCTGCTGTGCTGGCACAGGAATCCTTCCCCTGCCCTTTCCTCCTGCCTCCCCCATCACCTCCCATCCTCTTTCCCTCCCAGGTACTCGGAGGTTTCCTTCCTTGAGCTCGACAAGTTCCTAGAGGATGTCAGGTGGGTTGAAGGTGCTGCTGGGCTCCGGGCCTCTGTTCCCCAGCAGCTCCCTGCCTGCAGCTCCCTGGGCAGCACAGAGCCAGGGTCCAGCTCCGTCCCCTTGGCCCAGCAGGGCTTGGTCGGGGTGATCCCCTCTGCACTTGCCCTGGGCCTGAGCAGGCTTGGGCTGCAGTGCAGGGTGAGCGGAGCCCCGTGCCCTGCTCCCTGCCAGCTCTGCCACTCCATGGCTGCAGCTCCTGCTCTGGACCACAGCTCACCTTTGAGAGGGCTCAGCTCTGTCCTCCCTCTGTGTCTGCACCAGGAATGGGATTTACCCCCTGATGAACTTCGCTGTGTCCAGACCCCATGCCCTCCCGCGTGCCCTCTCCCAGCCCCAGGAGGACCCTCAGAAAGCCAAGACTCCTACCCCAGAGCCCTTTGATGTGGAGACCAGGAAGGTAAGGTCAGATCCAGCCGGGGCTGGATTCTCCACTGGGATGACGTGGACAATCTCCACTCCTGAGCCTAGGGCAGGAACATCTCCCACTGAACTCCAGCTGGCTGAGACCTGTACAGCTGTTCTCCTCGTGCTGGCTACCCAGGACCGTGACATCCCTTTGGCTGGAGCCAGCGAGGTCCCTTTTACCCAAGCCCTTGTGGAGCAGCCCCACTGCCTTCGGTTCTTTGCTCTGCCTTCCCTCCTCCCCAGGAGCCCCATGGCACATGTGCTTTGGTCACTGCAAGTGGCTTTATGGGCCCTGAGGGGAGCAGGGGGGGAGCCTGGCAGGGAAGGACCAGCACAACATGGCCTGGTTTAACTAAGGCCCAGGCAGCTGCTCCCTCATCCCACACTGGAAGCGGGGAAGAGGGCTGGCAAAGTGGGACAGCCATGGGCTGGGATCAGGACAGTTCAATGGGCAGAGCCGGAGCTGCCGCACCAGCAAAGGGAGACAAGGAATTCATTGAGCACTTCCCATCGCAGCGGTTCAGCCTCCGAGGGCAGCCGGGCTCCACCACGTGTCCACACCGTGGCCCCAAACACCTCCCTTCCTGCTCCCAGGGTTCCATGCTAAGCATGGACCATGTCCCATGGGCCGGGATGTCCTGGAGGTCAGTTTGGGTCTAGCTGTGTCCCCTCCAACTCCTTGTGCACCCCCAGCCTGCTCAGTGGGGGTTGAGAGGCAGAAAAGGCCTTGGCTCTGTGTAAGCTCTGCTCAGCAATAAGGAAAACATCTCTGTGCCCAGCACAGTGCCAAAACACAGCCCCATCCTGTTATATATATATATATATATATATATATATATATATATATATAGCTATTGTGGAGGGAATGAACTCCATGCCAGCCCGAACCTGTGAGGGTGCTGAGCAGGAGTGCAGCCATCCAGCACCACGGGGTAACCCAGCACTGAGCAGTTCTGCGCTGCAGTGTAACCCCTCACGGGTATGGGCACGCCGCTGGTTCACCCCCCAACCCCTTCCCTTCCACGGGCAGAACAAGCCCCGTGCCCTCAGCCTCCTCATCATTGTGATGGCCCTTCACTGAGCATGAGCTTATTGTCAATGTGCTGCTTGCTCTGGAGGGCCACAATTGGATGCAGTCCTTGATGGAATTCAGCCAGTGCTGAGGAGGGAAGCGGTTCTTTCCATCGGCATCCTGGTTGTGCCCTGGCCATCCATGCTGCTGGGGAACCCTGCAGCTCCCATCCTGCCCACCGTGAACCCGGAGCCTTCCCTGCAGCCAGGCCATCCCGGCCTGTGGCCTCACCAGGGCAGGACTTGGTGCTTGCCCTGTGCTGAGGTGTGTATGGGGACACAGTGGTTGGCACCATCCTCAGAGCAGAGCTCAGGCACTTCTGACAGTGGCTTCCATCTTCTGGACTGTGCTGAGGGCTAAGGAGCATCTTGGTCCGGGTGCAGCTCCCTTACAACCCCATCTGGGTACTTCCCTGTAGAATTCCAGGCATTCCTCGTTGGTCACCCATGGACCTGCCTTTGTGTTACCAGGGATGACAGGGATGTGGTTTGATACTCGCATTTGATTCATGTTAAAAACACCTTGTGGGGCTAAGGCTGATTCTTGTTCCTGCATGATCCCGTATAATCCTCCCTCTAGGAATCACATCAGCACTGGGCTCTTCATCCCCACCCGAGAATCAGCATTCAGAGCACTCAGCTTGTGCTTCACTCCCTCTGCTCAGGGCTTATTTTTAGCAAGCACTGAGGGGATGAGTCAGACACGTGAGGGGAATGGAAACGTGAAGCTGCTGTGGTACCTTTTCCCCTCCCTGTGCTTGCTCCAGGTTCTTGAGTCCATGCTCTGACCAAACGGTCACCTTGGTTTCACCCGCTTTGAGCTGGGACTGGTGACCCCAGGAGCACTGAGGTTCCATGCCATGAAAAGCTGCTCATCCCAAAGGGGGGTAGCTGCAGTGCAGATTCTGTCTGTCCTAAAAGGCACCGGAATATGGATGCTGGAGGGATCCAAGGGATTCTTTCTCCTTGGGGCTTGGAGAGGTTATGGGATCTCCCTGGAGGTTTTCAAGCCCCAGCCAGGCAGAGCTCTAGAGCAGAATTCGGGTTGTCTTGTTTTGGGCAGAAGCTGGGATTAGAGATGTCCCTTCCCACCTGAATGGTGCCTTGATCACAGGCATCAGTAGAGGGGTGAGGAGCAGGTGGCAGTGACGTGCCCGCTGTCCCCAGCTTTCTCTGTGGTGGTGTCTGCAAGGTGCTGCACACTCCAGTGCAGTTCAGGAGGCGCAGGAGCCTGGCGCCAGGCCGGTGTCACCCGGTGCATGGACAGGGCACCCACCTTGGGCACAGGCTCCTCCTGGGCACCGGATGGCCTGGAGATGGCCAGAAGACAGCGAGATTCCTGGCTGGGAGCTAATGCCCAGGGCTGTTTGTTTGTCACAGGGAGGAGCTGCAGTAGGGGGGCACTGGGCCAGAGGAAGGAGTTAAGTGTGTAACTCCTGAAGGATTCTAAATGAAACCCTGTTAAAGTCTGGGCTGCAAAACAGGGCTGGTAGAATCATAGAATCCTAGAACAATCAGGGTTGGAAGGGACCTTAAGATCATCCAGTTCCAACCCCCCTGCCATAGGCAGGGACACCTCACACTAAACCATAGCACCCAAGGCTTCATCCAACCTGGCCTTGAACACTGCCAGGCACTGATGGAGCACTCACAACCTCCCTGGCCAACCCATTCCAGTGCCTCAGCACCCTCACAACAAAGAATTCCTTCCTTAGATCCAATCTAAACCTCCCCTGGTTCAGTTTGAACCCGTTCCCCCTTGTCCTGTCACTGCAGTCCCTAATGGAGAGCCCCTCCCCAGTATCCCTATAGGCCCCCTTCAGACACTGGAAGCTGCTCTGAGGTCTCCACGCAGCCTTCTCTTCCCCAGGCTGAACAGCCCCAACTTTCCCAGCCTGTCTCCATATGGGAGATGCTCCAGTCCCTGCTCATCCTCGTGGCCTCCTCTGGCCTTGTCCCAGCAGCTCCATGTCCTTTGGATGCTGAGGACACCAGAACTGGTGATTCCTGGCTTTTGGGGCTCACCAATTCCACGCTGTCTCTGGCCTTCCTTTGCCAGACAACACAACTTCTGGTGTGAGCTATTTGCATGGGAACTTGAAGCTGCTCCAGCTTGAAGCTGGCCTTGTTCCTTCTTAGGAGCTTCAAGCTGATATAAATAAGATGCAGCTTGAGGCTTCCCAGAGAAACCCCAAATTCACTGTCACAATATTCAATATTCTGGGCTTGCTTTTTTTGTCTGGCTCGAAGGGTGGGCATCTCTCCCAACCTTTACGCTCATGGGCACCTCTATAAGGCCACGAGCAGGGGCAATGTCCAACCCTAACCTAGAGCAGGCAGAGCTTTGGGGGGAATTCCTCCTGATGGGAAAGTCTCCCCGGAGCTCTGCCAGGCTCTTACCTGCCTCCATCAGCCCAGGCCACGGCTCGTGGCTGCTCCTGACTGCCTGGCCCCTCAGCTGCTCCCCTGCATGGAGGAGCATGGGCAGCAGTGGGAGGTCAGGCTGGAGGCTGGAACGGAAGGGGTACAGGAGGGATGTGCAAATCCTGCTGGCAGAGCACAGGTGAAGCAGGTGGGGGCAGGTTGAGGGACCCTGTCCGAGCTGCTGTTGATTGTGGCCTCTCCTAGGTGGTGCAAATGCAATGTAACATGGAGCTGAACGAAGACAAGACCCAGTGGCACGTAAGTATTCATCTCTTCTTCCACGTGAGGCCCTGGGGCAGGACCTGCTGCTCTCTGCACGCACCTCTGGCATCTGAGAGGGGAAGGTTCGCTCTCAGCCAGCTCCCTGCAGCACCCACCCGTTACTCCTGGCCCTGTACCATAAAAGCAGCTTGAAGAAGGCTGCAGCCGCCAGCTCCCTCTGGCTGTAGCATGGGGAGCCGGTGACATCTGTGCCTGGACACCTTTAAACTCCTGCTCCCTAGCTCTGCCCTGGCAGATGGGCTCTAGCTGATGAGAGAGCGTTGCTCTAAGACACGCACCCAGCCTTTCCAAAGCCATGCCAAGCGTGTTGGCAGTCCCAGCACCCCCTGCCCCGAGCCGCAGCAGCTGAGGAGTCAGCCCCTTTCTCTGGTGTTAGTAACGCGCTCGCTCCTCTTCCTGCAGCTCACTCTCCTGCTCATCCTGGAGGACAGACTGCATCGGCAGCTCAGCTACGACCTCCTGCCCAGTAGGTTTGCTTGCGCGTGTGGATGCAGAAGCATTGCCTGGTGGTGGCCGCGGGCCGGTGGGGGCAGACACAGAGCGTGTTTGCAGCCAGCTTGTCCTTCCCTGTGCTGGGAGAGCAGACTGAAGGCTGGTGTCCGACCGGTAGCTTTTGGCCGCTCACATCCTGAGCTGACATCCTCTGGATCACGCAATGACCTGCACGCTGCAGGGAAGGAGGGATCGGGAGCCCAAGCGGGGACCCTGCGCTTCACCCTGGGACGTGGAGTGCGGTTCCTGGGGCAGCTCTGATGAATCCTTCCCTCATTCCGAACACTGGTGCTGGCCACACCACAGCTCCCAAAGGGGAAAGTGAACGCTCCTCGGGGAGAGGTGCTTCTCTGGGGAAAGGTCCAGCACAGCAGGCTCCAGCCTGAAAGCTGCAGGCGCCTTCTGGAAGCATGTGGCTGGAGTGGCTCCTTTGCCTTACAGCAAAACTAAAGCATAAAGCTTGGAAATGAATCCCTGGGACATGCTGCTTCACCAGCCCCTTGTTGTTTCACTGCCTGCAGGTAGTGGCTTCTTCATGCTGAGCCAAACCAACCCAAACCCCCTCCAAAGTGACACATTGCCAAGGCTGGTTGCTCTGTGTGACCTGGGACTGGATACCATTCAGCTCCAGTGCGCTGCCCCAGGGTTACTTAGCAGTTACTCAGCCACCCACAAGCGTGCAGCGTGTGTCCTGAAGGTGTCTGTGGGTTGGGATTGGGGCGCTTTAATGGTAGAGGAGGAACCAAGAGAGGCATGTTCGTGTTCTCACCATTCCTTGTCTCTGCAGCCGATAACTCCAAGGACTTGGCCACGGAGCTGGTGCATTATGGATTTATCCACGAGGTGAGCATCCGTGTCATTCCTCATCTGTCAGGTATGCACCGCGCTCCTGCAGTCCCCAGACCAGGGGACACTTCATGCCTGCGAGGAGGAACTGCTTCCCCATTGCTCCTCCAGGCATTCCGCATGGAATGGCCGAGACCAGCTCCTTGCAGTGAGCTTGGCTCATGCCCAACCTCAGGTTGCTGTTCGGAGGGGCCGTGTGGTGCAGGGCTATTTACACCAGCCCGGCAGTGATTGTGAGGGTGAGAACCAGAGGAGAGCCAAGGAAGGGAAGCTGAGGCCATCCCCCTTCTCCCGGGGGAATTATCCTGGTGTTCTTAGCTCCGTTTGGGGTTTTCTGCCTCCCCGAGGTTGGTCAGGGCAGTCCAGGCATTGGGAGCACCCAGAGCATGGAGAGAATGCCATTTTCATACAAGTTAGTGCCTCGCTAGACCAAGCTCTGCAGAATTCCTCATGCTGGATGCTGCCATTGGACACAGAAGGGGCAGCTGCCCCCAGTGAGGAGGTGTATGCACACCTGGACTGACAAAGCGTGGGGCACTGCAGAATGTACCTCACACAGGTCCACATCCCACCCGCGTTCCATCCATTACCTTCTGCTTGCTTTCTCCTAGGAGGTAACCCCCTTTAACACCCCTTCCCCTCTCTGACCTGCACCAAGTACCATCCTTTGGATGGTTTTAACTGATTTATACCATAGAGTCATAGAATCATAGAATAGTTTAGGTTGGAAGGGACCTAAAGATCATCCAGTTCCAACCCCCCTGCCACAAGCAGGGACACCTCACAATAAACCAGGGCACCCAAGGCTTCGTCCAACCTGGCCTTGAACACTGCCAGGCACTGATGGAGCACTCCNACACCTCACACTAAACCATCCCACCCAAGGCTTCATCCAACCTGGCCTTGAACACCAACAGGGATGGAGCACTCACAACCTCCCTGGCCAACCCATTCCAGTGCCTCAGCACCCTCACAGCAAAGAATTTCTTCCTTAGATCCAATCTAAACCTCCCCTGTTTCAGTTTGAACCCGTTCCCCCTTGTCCTGTCACTGCAGTCCCTAATGGAGAGCCCCTCCCCAGCATCCCTATAGGCCCCCTTCAGACACTGGAAGCTGCTCTGAGGTCTCCACGCAGCCTTCTCTTCCCCAGCCTGAACAGCCCCAACTCTCTCAGCCTGTCTTACCTTGGAATTGTGCTGCTTGGGCCTGGCCTGAAGCCCTTAGCTCTGGTTTCCCTGCGGCCATGGTTGCTCTAACAACAGCCACCAGCAGCCTCCCAAACCTTGCTTACAAAGTCCAATCCTTTCCCTAAAGGAACAGTAGGGATTTAGCTGCAGTGATGCCAAAAGGTGCTTCTGAGCAGCAAGTAAACGACTGCTTCTGCGTTTGGCACTTGGGTGAGGTTGCTGGGCTTGCTCCTGGTGATTCCAAGCCTCTCTGTGACACAGGGGGAGCACTGGGGGTTTGGATCCTTTACGCATCACTGCATGTCTGAGGAATTCCTTTCTCAAGGAATGAATATTCTGATACATCAGAAGCCACCTGAGGGGGCAGGGAAGAGATTTCTGGGCAAGGTAGTTGCCAGCCCAACAGCAAGTGACTTGAGTTTGTGTGTCTGTTGGCAATGAGGACATTACAGACCAGAGGATCATAGAAAATGACTTTAGTTAAACTGAACTAAACAAAAGAGGCTGGAGCTGTTCTGTTCCTTCTGAAGCTCCAGAGAACTCTTTGCTTCTCTGCCTTTCCCTTGCACCCACAGAGAAAGGCTCCACTCTCAGCTGGCCATTTGGTATTAGTCAGTAACTAGGATAATCACAGAATGCTTTGGGTTGGAAAGGACCTTAAGATCATCCTGTTCCAAGCCCCTGCCATGAGGTGCCTCACACTAGACCGTGACCCAAGGCTCTGTCCAGCCTGGCCCTGAACACTGCCAGGGATGGAGCATTGAGCACTTCTCTGAGCACCCTGTGCCAGAGCCTCAGCACCCTCACAGGAAAGAACTTCCTGAGCTTCCCCTGTTTCAGTCTGAACCCATCACCCCTTGTGCTGTCGGTACAGTCCCTGATGCAGGCTCCCTCTGTGGCGTCCCTGTAGCCCCCTCAGATACTGGAAGCTGCTCTGAGGTCTCCACGCAGCTTCTCTTCTCCAGGCTAGTAATGATCCTTAGCAGTGTGTTCCAGCCGTGCTTCCAAGCTGTTCTCTTCCCATAGCAAGGCTCGGATGTGACGCTTGCAGCTCGGGATGGACTCACTTCAGGAAGATGCCCAGGGTAGCCAATACGCATGGATCTGCTGACATCCGTGTCCTGTATCTCCGTTCCTTTAGGATGACTGCGAGAAGCTGGCAAACTTCCTGGAAAACACCTTCCACAAGTACCGCTCTCCTCTGCTGTGAGGGGCCCTGGAGCAGGGCAGCGCGGGGCCCCCGGCCATCGGACAGACACAGCGGGGCTGCTGCAGCCCCCGGGGTGTGCGCCTGAGCTGCCTGTGGTCACAGCCAGTGGAGGAGTCCCCAGCACACACCGAGTCACCCGTGCATCAGGAGAGCTCGGGACCAAGCAGGAACCATGGCCTGGTCCCCGCTCCTGAAGCAGCGAAGCCAAAGGGAGTTGTGAGGTGGGGGAGTCCCTTCCCGTTGCAAAACTGCTGCTAGAATCTTCCCAAAGTGATCCATTGTCCTCTGGGAATGATAAGCTTTTGTTACTGCAGGTCTTAAAGCTATCTTCTTCCTCTTTGCTGGCTGGGAGCACTTGGAGAAGGGAGGAGAGGGACAGGCTTGGAAAGCTCAGGTGCAGTTTCCCATCTGCTACATTCCATTCTTTATACCCAGCTTCTCCCAGTTTATTCAGGCTTCCCCAGCACTGTGATGCCTGGTCAAGAGAATTGCAGACCTTGGTGTAAGCCAAAGAGAGGACTTTGTGAGCTGGACTTGAGCTGGCATGCGGAGAAGGTCCAGAAATCCAAACCCATCAGTTGGATCAGCAGAAGCCTCACTGGTGCTGAACATAACCTTTGTCACTCCCCACTTTGTCTTAATGGCCTTCCAAAGTCTCGTGGCACCTTAAGGGGAAAACCTCTGATGGCTCTTCCTTCCCTGCTTCTCCTGTGGTGGTTGGAACTTCAGTCCTCAGCCTGGAGAAAGGGGCAAGCGCCTCAGGTGCTGCACACAGCGGGTTCAGTGGGTGATTTGTGTTGCAAAAGCCATGCAGTGCTGCTCCATTGCTCTATGCTGCTCACGCTGTGCCGAGTGAAACCAGCTCTATCCTGTTGCGGGTGTTGTGCCCATGCTGGTGCTGTGCCCGTGCCAGTGCTGTGCCTGTGCTGGTGGTGTGTCTGTGCCGGTGTTGTGCCCATGCGGGTGTTGTGCTCGCGCTGGTGCTGTGCCTGTGCGGGTGTTGTGCCCCTGCTGATGCTGTGGCTGTGCCGGTGCTGTGCCTTTGCTGGTGTTGTGCAGATGCTGGTGCTGTGCCCATGCGGGTGTTGTGCCCATGCAGGTGCTTGTGCTGGTGCTGTGCCCATGCGGGTGCTGTGCCCATGCTGATGCTGTGCCCATGCAGGTGCTGTGCCCCTGCGGGTGCTGTGCCCATGCTGGTGCTGTGCCTGTGCCGGGTGTTCCCTGCGCTACGCTGCCTGCACTTTGTGGTGCGGCCCCAGCTCTGTGGGCTGGCTCTGCTGTGCCAGGACATGATGCTGAGCTGCTGACCCTTGCTGCGCTGTGCCACCATCACAAGCTGACAAATCAATAAAGCCTCAAAGCAGCTCATCGGAGCTCTCCAGCAGCCAATGGCTCTGTCGTTCTTCGGTCCCTCTCAGCCCGAAGGTGGGAAGTGGTTCCCTGAGCTCAGCAGACTCGTCCCCACAGGCAGGCAGCTTGGGAGAGGAGGGATTCACTGGAGGGACATCATGGAGCTGTGTGATTCAGAAACCCTCCTCCAGAGCAAGTTTGCACTTGCCTCAGAAACGGAGATGTTCCTTCACATACCAACTGCTTCATCTCCCATGAATGAGCAATTAGCTCTTCATTAGCACCGTCATGGAAGCATGGAATGGTTTGGCATGGAAAGGACCTTAAGATCATCCAGTTCCAACCCCCTGCCATGGGCAGGGATGCCTCATGCTAGGCCGTGTGACCCAAGGCTCTGTCCAGCCTGGCCTTGAGCACTGCCAGAGATGGGGCAGCCACAGCTTCTCTGGGCCATCACCCTGTGCCAGCGCCTCAGCACCCTCACAGGGAACAGCTTCATGCCAATATCTCATCCAATTTTTCCCTCTTCCAGTTGGAAGCTGTTTCTTCTCATCCCATCCCTACAGGCCCTTGTCCAAAGCCTCTCTCCAACTTTCCTGTAGGCTCCCTTTAGGCACTGGAAGGATTGTTCAGCTCCCTTCAGCATCTTGGTGGCCTTCACTGGACTCTCCAAGCGCACGTCTGTCTTGTCTGGGGGAGCCCAGCACTGGGTCCAACACTCCAGATGTGCGTCCCTGGTGCCAAGCAGAGGAAGGCTCAGTCCCCTCGAGCCTCTGGCAGGGTTTGCCCTGGTGCAGCCCTGATGCCACTGGCCTTTGCCACACAGCGCGGTGCTGGCTCGCAGGCAGTTTGGTGCCCAGCAAACCCAGCACCAGGACAGGGGGAATCCTGCCTGCACAGCCGCCAGGCACACACCATTCCTGTTGGGCAGGAAAGGAGCCCTGTCCTCAACCACGTGGAGTTGAGGCTGAGCAGCTCATGAGGACTGCAGCTGCTGCCCAGAGAGGAGAGCTGTGCTGTGCACACCTCTGAGGGCCCAGTCTTAACTGGAAGATTCCACAATGCAGGAATCCACTGCGTCTCCATAACAAGGTTTTCCCAGGGGTTAACTGCTGTCACTCAAATTTGGACTGGGAATAAGGGATGATTTTGTGTTCCACTCCAGGTATTGTACCTTTATCTCCCAGACGAAAGGAACTTTTGGAGTGCAACTTCCTCACCATAAGGGTAACACGATGCTAAGTCATGTTTTAACTGCCTTTGGTAAGCTTTATTGGCCTGAACTTTTGAATCCTTTATACAGAAGCATTCAGGCTCTGTAGATGTCTTTGGTCACAGCACTCTCCTGCCACGTTAACCAGCCATGAGTTAAGGTTTAAGGGCATGAATCTCCATCCTCATTAAGGGCTTTTTGCCTTTGAAGCAGAACCGACACCTCAGGATGGGATGTCTTTGGGGGGCTTGTTTCAGAGGAGCAATAGCACCCTGTGACAGCTCACCCATGCCAGGCTCTTCCACCAGCCCTTGCACTGGGGAACACAGAACCACCCAGGCTGCAAAAGAGCTGCAGGATCACCCAGTCCAGCTGCTCCCCAGCACTGCCAAGGCCATCACTAACCCATGGCACTGAGGGCCGGTGTGTGAACACCCGCAGGGCTGGTGGCTGTGATACAGGGGTAGTACAGAGGGGTTGTACAGGGGGGTTGTACAGGGGGGTTGTACAAGAAGGTTAGAGGAATTCACTTGCTTAAAACAAAAGGCTTGTCTGTGTAAGTACCTATGATGCCCACTATTGATGAGGGGAGAAGCAGACACCTACCAGCCCTGAGGGCAAGCCTGAAGACTAGAAGGTGGGAAAAAAGGAAGACTCGCATTGTCTGTTGTGAATCCCTATCACACCTACTAGTGATGAGGGGAAAAGCAGATGCCTGGCCCTATTGATAAGGAAAAACAGCAGATGCCTGGTCCTGTTGATAAGGGGGAGGAGCAGACAGTCTATGGCCTGGACACCTGAAGGCATGCCTGAAGACCAAAAGGTGAGAAGTTTAACAAGAGGAAGACTCCTTTACTTCATCTTGAGACCCCTATTCAGAGGAGGAAGACTCCTTTACTTCA
>NDXB01021875.1:23885-41250 GCA_002631895.1 Agapornis roseicollis | reverse complement strand
AAGAATGGGGGGGGGGGGGGGGGGGGAAGGGAAGGGGTTGGGAAATTTTTGTCAGGAATTTCATGGAAATTGAGCTACACCCGCAAAATGTTTGGGTTTCATTGAGGCAGCGTTTGCCAATGGAAAATTGTCCCATCCAAACCTCTCCGCCAGGCCAGCTCCGAACGTGCCTTGGCCCAGCAGTGCGAGGAGGCAAGGAGCCAGGTCGAAGAAACCTGGGGCCTGATCCTGGCCTCACGTGGAAGCCCAACGGGGACCTAAGAGAGAAGTGTGATTAATATGGAACCACTTGGTCAGCCAAGCTGTGCCAAGAAGCACAAAGCTAACAGAGGTTGCTCTTCCCAAGTGCTTATTGTGGAGCAGAGCTGCAAAGCTGGGGTTGGCGAGCAGCTACCTGATGGATGTGATCGTGGTGGGTATGGTCCCACGGCACACAACAGCGCAGGATTTGTGCAATAGTGAGCAAAACAATACCTTGGAGCTATAGGGTACATGGGTAAAGGGTTGATCTAGGGAGTTGCTTGAAGTGGGGGGTGTTTAGCCCTTAGCAGAGCTCTATCCTATGTGTTTGAGGTCCAAATCCAACATTTTAACTTGGAGATTAAGAAAGGGTTGTGAAGCACTTCCTAGCGCATGAGCCTGGGAAGGTTAATAGACACATAATAGACACCTCCAACACTTACCTTTGCTCTGAAGACTTATAAGTAGATCAGGAAAGTCCCTAAGGTGCTTGGGAAGGGAGAAAGAGCAGTGGCACCGGATGGGACAAGCCATTCCTATGAGCTTTCTGCACTTATTTCCTCATGGAAGGGCTGATGTGGAGGTGTGACATTGTCCTCACACCCCTCAGACTATGGCCCTGATGTCCTGTGTCTTCACACGTGGCAGCAGCCAAGCTGTCCTCAGGACAGGGAGGAGAGCAAGCTACAGCCCCTGCAGTGGGGATTTAACACTTGTTCCAGGAGCACCATGGCAGCGATTCCACCCAAAACCCCATCCAGACAGCCCTGTTTGCAGCTGACTGTTCATCAGGCGCGGCTGAAAACTAGAGCCTGTCTGTCTGCTCCCTTCCTGCAGTGCCCAGGAGCCAACACCACCCAGGAGCCAACACCACAGTAGGCTCCTCGTTCCCGTTAAACCACATCACAGGACGGCAGGGCTGGCAAGGCCTGCGAAAACCATCGGTGCACCCATTCAGCTGTCCTGGGGCACAATTAGCTGCTTCTAAGTAATTGCACGACGTGCTTGGCCCCTGAATCTGGCTCATGGGCTTTGGGAAGAGCAGCCCAACAGGCGGGTGCACCAAAGAGCCCCATGGAGCTGCCTAGTGCACCTAGTGCACCTTGTCCACAGCATGGGCTGGATGGAGATCAATGCCTCCTGAGGTCCAAGAAATAGAAGGGGAGGAAGCAGGAGATGCCGCAGACGTGGGTCTCAGCATCCCTTTCCAAGGAGGCGATGTTCTTGGCAGCCTCGGGATGCACCATCCATTGCCCTCGAGCCGCACTGCCATTGAGGAGACCAGGAGTCCCCATCACACAAAGCCTCTCAAAACCAGGCTCAAGCTCCAGGGCCAGCACGGTGCTGGGTTTACATTTCTTCGAGCTCCTAATGAGTCTTCTTTCCCTCCCTCCATCCCTGGAGAGATGGCTGTTTGGATTGTTACTGTCCTTAATTGTTGATGATATATGAGAGTACATAGCAAAGGTTTGTTATTCTTGGAAGAGCAGCGAGGGGGACCTTTCCAGCAATGTGTCAGGGCTTAGTGCACAGAGCTGGGTGGCTTTGGGCCCTTTTTCAGACACAGAGCTATATTTCAGCTGGAGGCCCTTTAGGATGATAGGATGTGTCTGCTGGAAGTACCAGAGAGCGGCCACTTGTACTCCACAGGGAGGAATGGCTTTCTTCAATGACGCAAGGATGGATGCAGGCGTATTTTGCAGATCACAGAATCACAGAATGATGCATGTTGGAAAAGACCTTAAGATCACACAGTTCCACCCCCCCTGCCATGAGCAGGGACATCTTCCATTGGAGCAGGTTGCTCTAAGCCCCATTCAACCTGGCCTTGAACACTGCCGGGGATGGAGCATTCACTCGTGCTTTGCAGGATGCTGGTCCCAGGTAGCAGCTGTACCCATTGCTTATTACAGTGACCTCCATAGATCATTTCCCACACCAGCAATACTCTGTTCTTCAGCTCTTTGGGACTATACATCGGTGTTGGCTTTGTGTGTCCTTAGGACTAAATGCATCTTCCTCTCTTCCCTGCTTGCCCAGTTGTGCAACTGGAGGAGCAGTCTATTTCTGCAGCTCCTTCTGAAAACCAGCTTCTTATGCATTTAAAACAACAGCAGGTCCCACATCCTTCTGCTTTTCCATAGATGCTACAGCAAGGCAGCCTGAGCAGTGCTGTCAGTGTGTAACAACTGTTTTCTTCATTGTTGGTTATTTCCAGTGGGCATAGATGGCATTGAACCAAATCAAGTCTACTGCTGTTCCAAAGGCTGGCAGGACACACATAAACAGTGTGTGCATTTGCATGTATAGACCTGGACTGATAAATCCGCAGTGATAACAGATAATGTGTGTACAGAAATGGATGAATAAATAGACAAAGGGATAAATAAAATCATAGAATGGTTTGGGTTGAAGGGACCTGAAGATCATCCAGTTCCAAACTCCTGCCATGGGCAGGGACCCCTTCCACTGGAGCAGCTTGCTCCAAGCCCCTGTGTCCAACCTGGCCTTGAGCACTGCCAGGTATGGGGCATTCATGAGCAAGGATGACAGAATCTGAGTGCATCAAAGGCTAGAGTAATGCTTTACTACTTAGTCTCCGGTTTATATTGTGTTATAAATAATACCTTTGTTTTACTGGATTTTGGCAGGATGACGAGATGCTAATTCAGAATTTTCTGGAGGGTTGGAAAGTTTGAAGCAAATATTCCCATCGGGACCATTATGGCCAAAAGTGACTTTATCTATTGAGAACAGCATGGCGGGGCACTTTAAGGAGCTGAGTTACTTAAATAGCTCTTGGAGCCAGGTTCTCGGTTGCATCCCCATGATACAGCCTCTTCTCACCCTGTCTGTGACTCCCTGGATGCAATAGAGACATCTCAGCGCTGCTGAAAACCGAGGCTCTGCTGATGATTAATCACTAACAGACTTTTTCCACCAGGGGAAAAAGCCCAGAACAACTCACAACAATCAGGGTGGGTTTCCAGCCTGTGGGTGTTTGCTGGGCCTGATGATTGCAAGTGTAAACAGGACTGAAATAATGTCCCACTGGCCCTGGGGGGGCTTGCTGTGGAACAGCGCGTCCAATTCGCCTGTGTTTCAGGGTAGGGAAGAGGCAGTGCTGTTCCTCAGGAGGAAGGCAAACATGGGTGGAAAACAACAAAGGGAGCCATATTTAGAGAAAGAAAAAGAAATATAAACTAGGAAGTGGTCGGATATGGGGGACAAAGTGGCCTTCTGCCTCCAGCACCACTTCTGGAGGAGCAGGATGTGTCTTGGAAGAGTGAAGGGGTGATGGCTTCAAACTGAAACAGGAGAAGTTCAGGTTAGCTTTAAGGCAGTTCTTCTTCCCTGGGAGGATGCTGAGGCGCTGGCCCAGGGGGATGGCCCAGAGGAGCTGTGGCTGCCCCATCCCTGGCAGTGCTCAAGGCCAGGTTGGACACAGGGGCTTGGAGCAAGCTGCTCCAGTGGAAGGGGTCCCTGCCCATAGCAGGGGTTGGAGCTGGATCAGCTTTCAGGTCCCTTCTAACCCAAGCCATTCCATGATTCTATGAATGGCAGCAGCACAATGGGCAATACTTGACCCAGTCCAAGGCATCATGAAGTTGCTGCTGTCAAAGACAAGTGCGGGGTGGCTTGGCACTGCCAAGGTGCTGTCCTGTTTGTGCCTGTCACAAACAGCTGCCCTGTTGGCTCCATCATGCACATACTGGATTTCCTCCTCTGAGGAGCCCTACTGTTCCTCCTTGCACTGAGCTCTGCATTCAAAGCTTTGGGCATGGATGAATTGCGGTGCACCAAGGATGCCCATCAGATGTTAAGCAGTGCATTTCATGCCTGAAATAGGAGACACCTGATCTTGATCTTGTGAGCTCTTGGGTCATGTCACCAACATTGTCTCTATCAAGCAGGCTGCTCTCCATAGCAATTCCCAGTTTATCTACAGATAACAGTGATAACTTCAAGGCCTGTTGAAGTATGTCCAGCAGGTTGGATATTCAAGGCCAGGTTGGACATGGCCTTGAGCAACCTGATCTAGTGGGAGATGTCCCTGCTTATGGCAAGGGGATTGGAACTAGCTGATCTTAAGATCCTCACCAACACAAACCATCCTATGAATCCATGATCT
Organism: Agapornis roseicollis; assembly: GCA_002631895.1. Taxonomy (NCBI): domain Eukaryota; kingdom Metazoa; phylum Chordata; class Aves; order Psittaciformes; family Psittacidae; genus Agapornis; species Agapornis roseicollis. The sequence goes on along the minus strand of NDXB01021875.1, from coordinate 36,878 downwards.
TATGAACCTCTCTGACCTCATCTACCTGGGCACCATGGATTAGAAGTACCACCCTTTGGAGATGACCTTTACCCACTGACAGGCCCAGACAAATGGCTTAGACAAGATACCCACCTTATCAGCAACCATGGTCCCTAAGGTGAGTCCTTACAAGCCAGATCCGTGCCCTCTCTTACTAAATATGTAGCAATAATAACATATTTCCAGGAACAAGGACAATTGAGCAGGATTAGACTTAGGTAAACAGATAGAAAAAAAAGGAAGGATGAACTCTTCCATTGTATTTCTGTCTGGGCTTTGGCAAACAACCGGACAAACAAGAACCTGGATGCTGTTTATTTAACCTCCTGGGTCTGTAGATTTTCATTCCCAGTGTTTTCAGCTTCCAGCTGGTCCAGGATTGCCCAGGAGAGAAGAGGGTTCTTCTGTGGGTGGTTTCTTTTCTGGTTGGGTTTCTTGTTTTATTCTCCCGAATTTTGGCACAGATGCGCTCAGTGCTGTCCTGAACTGGAAAACATTGAGGCACAAAGAAAATATTGAGCAGAAAAAGGTTATTCAAACTTCTACAAACCACAAATAAGGTTCAGTGTGGGTTCACTTCACGTTATGTGCAAGTCATAGGATCATGGAGTGGTTTGGGTTGGAAAGGACCTTAAGATCATCCATTTCCAACCCCCTACCATGGGCAGGGACACCCTCCACTAGACCAGGTTGTTCAAGGTCGATCCAACCTGGCCTTGACCACTGCCAGGGATGGAGTCTGGCAGAGAGATGCTGCTTCTTCTATAGTGGAAAGCCTTGGTTCTTATGGATGCTTTCTGCTCTGAAGGGGCTGGATCTGGTTCACAAAGGTATCAGAGACTGAAGATTGTGTTCTCAACCTGGAGAAAGCTTTCTGGTTCTTGAAGACTACTCCATGGCTGAAGAGCTCAGCAAGGGTCAACAAAGGCTTAGTTATCTCTATGGGGAGCAAAGTTATGGAGTTAAAGGACTGCCATGGTTTAACCCCAACTGGCAACTGAGCCCCATGCAGCCTCTTGCTCAGTCCCCCCATTGAGGAGAGAATGGGAAGGGTAGAAGTAAGAAATTGCATGGGTTGAGATGAAGTCAGTTTAACAGGTAAAGCAAAAGCTGTGCATGGAAGCAAAGCAAACAAGGAATTCATCCACTACTTCCCATTGCGGGCAGGGGATCACTTCAGCCACCTTCAGGACATCAGGGCTCCATGTAAGGGGAATAGGGAAGACAAATCCCATCACTCCCAATGTCCACCCCTTCTTTCTTCTTCCCTGAGCTTTATATTCTGAGCATAATATGGTCTGGGATATCCCTTGGGTCCTGGCTGTGTCCTCCACAAGCCTCCTTGCTGGGGGGGGATGAAGAGCATAAAAGGCCTTGGCTCTGTGTGAGCTCTGCTCATTTATAACTAAATCATCCCTGTGTTATCAACACTGTTTGCAGCACAAATCCAAGTCACAGCCCCATGCCAGCTACTGGGAAGAAAATGAGCTCTATTCCAGACAAAACCAGCATTAAGCATCAAAAGAAATAAGCAACAGTTTAGGAAGAAAGCAGAATCCTTTTAACTTGGAGCAGCACCCTGACATGTGATTAAAACTGGGAGAGAAGGAGGAAAGAATAAATGGGAATGTTCTCCATAGGCAGGTGAAGCTGTAATTTTCCAAGGAAGAGGTTTTCATAGCTGCCTCTAAAGTGTCTGGTGAGGACATCTCTGCAAGCAGACAGTCCCATGAGATGAATCTCTGATCTGATCCAACAGGGAACACAGTGATCGTCTCCATATGACAGATGCTCAGACACATCCTGGACCACAAGAAGTTATTTTTGTCCAGAGTTTTATTGAAAGAGGTTGGGTTTTTTTCATCCTGAAAAATAAAATTCAGAAGATTCCAGAACTTTGTGGTATTTTTTAAATAAAATCCCAGATTTCAGAAAGAAACTGCTTTTTCTGGGTGTGTGTCTTGTTTTCTCTATATTCCAGCTCAAAGGTAATCCAGTGCCAACCTTCAGCTACCCCTTCTCCTTCCCCTTGCCTCATGCTAAGGTTGCTTAGTTACTTTGGGCTACTTCCCACATATCCAGGAGGCACCTAAGGTGTTTCTATGTTCATGTCTGCACTTCTCAGACCTGTGTTTCAATTGTAATCACCTTGTAAAAGAGTTCTGATCCTGAAATTCATAGTTTTCTGTTACAATCTAAGTCTGTTTGGTTCATCCAAGCCAAATTTTGCTCCTTCTATTCCCCAAAGGTTTCAGTGCTCTACTCCTCCCTTCTCTCTTTTCTCACTTAACCTATGGGCTAACTTCTAGTCACCTTTTAAGAATGAAATGCTGCTCTATTTCCAAACCAAACTCAAACCCCAACCCACCAAGCCAAGAAGCAAACTTCAGTTAAAACATCTTTTTTTCTATACAAGATGTCTGGTTTACCTGCAGGACTTCCATGAACGGAAATGAATAAGAAGACTACTTTTGACCCAAAACTAAACTGGATGTGTTTAAGAATTGCTGTTTAGACTGGGAAAAGAGCATTATTCTGTGTTTGGGCCAGAACTAAGCCGGTCTGCTGCTATTGGCCAGCAAAACCTATTCACAGTGATTATTTCGTGTTTTACACTGGCCAGCTTTAACATTGCTTTGCCTCCTACTCCAAAACTTCCTTTTGCTTGATAGCCAAGGCATTGCTTGATGTTACAGGTAAGGCACACTGATGTAACTTGATATTACAGGTAAGGCACACTGATGTAACTTGATGTTACAGGTAAGGCACACTGATGTAACTTGATGTTACAGGTAAGGCACACTGATGTAACTTGATGTTACAGGTAAGGCACACTGATGTAACTTGATGTTACAGGTAAGCAAGACACACTAAGGGGATCCCAAGCTGCAGACTAAATCACTCTGGAGGAGGCCAGATTCAGTGATCTGGTGGTTAAAATCGTATTCCATCTTTGTGGATAGTCAGTGCAGGGTTGCAACACTCACAAGCCTCCGGTTGCACTTTTCCCCCTGATTTGTCTCAAATCTTCTTGTCTTCCGCTTTCTGCTTGGAAATCTCCCCTACCCTGATGCCCCACCTGCGATCTGCAGCTTCCCAAATGTCCATAAGGTTGGGGTTGGGATCCAAATCCTGCAGCCAGGCTGCTTCTTCAATAAAAAGCCACCTCTTGGGCTGGGACATGAGTGAGTGACTGGTAAAATTTGCATCCAGAACAAAGCCTGAACCATACTCCTCAATGTTACTTGAAATTCCCTTGCCCTGATTAGCTGATAAATTCTGTGTCCTTTGAGTCATGCTCACAGCACAAGGAAGGAACAGGCTCAAGAAGCCTCTCAACTAGGTGAATAATGATTTAAGAATGAGAGGGGGAGAGCAAAGGAGTTGCTGGCTTGCTATGTTTCCTACAGGCTTTTCGAGTTTGGGGATATTTTCCCCTCGGATGGTTCGTGTCCAGCACGTGTCATGATGCCTTCCCATGAAAATGACTCTTTGGAGCCGATGGCAAGTGGGCTTTACCAAGTAAGTGTAAGTGCAAAGGGCTTCTCCAGCTCTAACTGCTCGGAGGCCTCGAGTTAGCCAGGGTAGAGAAGACAGGAAGGCTCCGTCAGAAGGAAATAGCTCATCCTGAAAAGGGGGAAGCATAAGGAGAACAGAATGCGTTTACCTCATTAAAGCAAGGCGTAATTAGCTGGGAGGAAATGCGACAGGCGTTAAGAACCAAAGAGAAAGCCTTTTTCCTGAGGTGGGGAGACCACCAATGGTCACCAAAGTGGAGAGGATTTATGGCAGTGTGGGGGAGAGTCTGTTTGGAGATACTTTAAGGGTAATTTTGAGGAAGAATTTACAAGCACACTCTGCTACCGAGTGGAAAAATACATTGGCCACAAAGAAATTGCTGTTTGCCAAGCCTAATGATTCATTTCTGAGTCATAAATAATAGGTCCCTAATGACAAAGGGTATAAGAGTGGTCGTCTCTTGCCAACTATTTATTAGAAAATAGAGCTAAATCATTAGCTGGGAGCTCTCTTACCGGAAAGCTGAAACCACATTTCTCTATGAAAGGTCAGAAGCTATTTCCACAAGAATTTAGACAAAACATTATTGCATTTTAAATCTTTCATCTTTAGCAGTGAAAAAAAAAAAAAAAACAACAAAAAAGGAAGAAAAAAGCAATTGGTTCACCAGAGAACTCCAATTTGTCATGGGGCATCCCCTGAGATCCTAAAGGGTAAGTAAAGAACAGGGGGAGTTTGGAAACACCAGAGCAGTGTCTTCTGAGGGAGTGGAAATGGATTAGCTTCACCTCCTCTGGAGACCCATCCCATCCTCTGCAGCCTATTGGCACCCTGCAGCTCTGGAGGGACGATGATAGACCAAGAGGAGCTCATTGCACAGCTTCTGGTCTGTGACCCTGTGGCCAGTGCTGGCTGATGGAACCATTCACCATCAATCGCCTTACATGCATAAGGAGCAACGATGCTCTGGGCTTTGAGGACATGCGTCAGGTTGTCAGAGGACATTTTTAGCATGAATGACTGAGTTGTTGGTTGAGGGCTGCTTAATTCATGTGGACTTCAAAGAGGTTTGGGGGAACGTTATCAGTTAAACCCACATCAGCATGCTCTGCCAAAGCAAAGCCTCTTGTCTTCTCATAGCGTTCAGATGGAAATGGTGAAAGTCTTCTTCTGAAAGGGAAGGGAAACTGAGGCACAAAAGGGCATTTGCTCATTGCCTTGAGCAACCTGGTCTAGTGGAAGATGTCCCTGGCTATGACAGTGGAGATGGAACTGGAGGATCTTAAGATGCAATGAGGACACACTACACCCTCGGCCATGAGTCATCTCTCCTACTTTTGGGGAATCATAGGCTTTCTGCAAGGGTTCCTCTCTCTGCTGGCGGCAGAAGGAGAAGGGCTGAAAGCGGGACAGACTACTCCGTACCTATTACACACCAAAGGCTGGCTAAACCAATCTCTCACTCAGGCACATGCCTGTCCCTGGGGGAAATATCTCTGCCAGTCACAGCTCCTGAATGCCAGGTATAGTGTGCAAATGCATCAGAAGGCCACATCTCCCTGGCTTCACATCAGTTTGTCACATATCAGCTTTGTTATCTGTTATTCAAATGAAGTTGGTCTTGATCCCCACCATTATAAGAGAGAACAGTTTGCTGTGCCTTGCTGGTGACTCCCTTTTCAGTTCAACAGTTCAACTGTTGTCTATTGGTGAGTGAAATTTCAACTGTGATGCAAATAAAACCAAAGTAAGATCTAAGGTGCCAGTGGAAGAGCTGAGAAAACTGCATGCAAAGTCAGCTCCTGCATGATCTCATACTTTGTTTTGGGGATGGGGGGGTTTATAATCACAGTCGCTGGAGTGAGGCAATTATGCAAAATCTCAGGTTTGATTTGTGCTGAAAGGTTTAATTCTTTTGTTTTCATTTTTTAATCCCAGGTTTAACTTTTGGAGAAAAAAAAATAAATCTCTTTTTTCCTTCCAAACCTTTAAAGTAATTTGGGCTAATGAAATCCTGAGCTCCAATGCCCTTCCGGCAATGCACGTCAGGCATTTGCTGTCTTTGATTTTCTCTATCACAGACTCAACCTCAGGACTTCCCCTTTAGATTAGGCTAATGCTCAAGGCAGAGGGGAAAGGTGGGCAGGGAAATGTGAGTATTGGTCAGGGGATTTCATTTTGCTCTGCATTTGTGCTGGTCCCGGGACTGTGGCTCTGAATCAACTGCAGTAAGGTCATAGTGATGCACAATGACCATGTTCACATAATACCTCCCAACCCTAAAATCTTATATCCAATTTGTGGTAGTTTTCCATCAAGCAGTGGTTGGTCCGAGCTAGGGTGGGTTTTACTGAACCCTCTGGTCTGCTTGGTTTGTGTTCTGGAGAGTGGCTCCTCCCTTGGGCACACACTTCTTGTCTGCTTGGTTCCCTTCTCAGATGGGCTTTAAGGACTCTCCAGGAGGACAAATCACAGCTTTTCATTGCTCTTCTATAGGAAAACCATGCAGAAACAGTGCCGTTTGTCTGCCTTTGTCCACACCTCAAGCCAGACTTGGTGGTTTCATTTCCAGTTCTCACACTACCCATCAGAGATACCCAATACATGATATCCTAGCTCAGATTTCTGAGGGTTAGCACCAATCCTGCTGGGAAGCCATGCTGCTCTTCTGCCAACAGTTATCCCCAGGAGCTCAAAGATACTTGCTTTCTGGACTGCCCATGGAATCAAGTAGAGAATCAGGTACCTGAGCATCCTTGAGATGTGAGACTGCATTTCAACCAGTGGGGATCTCTTGGGAACCAACAGCACTAAAAGAAGAGCTACTGAGATTAAACAGATCTCAGAAGTGTTTGACCCCCCAGAGTGCCTTGGAAGGATTGTGTGGGACCATGCCATGCCTGATCCATCCTGCATTTTCCTTTCTGAGCCCACGCACACTTCCACACACAGGCACCCCAAACCTGTGGCTTTTCCACCCTGAAAGCAAAGTGCGAAGTGCACAGAATAAAATGTAGGTGCTACATTTGAAACCCCCAGGAAACCCTTTAGGTCTTCGAGGACTATTTCCCCATTGACTAAGCTGTTTTCTTCTGGTTAGCTCTGATCGAGCTGAGGGATCTGCCAGAAGTTTGTGATCATTCCCAAAGGAAAAAGGCAAGCACGGCCCTAGTGTTGGGTGTTGCTCTGCTTTCTTCTTTGCAGTAGAAATTGCTCTCAGTCCTGATAAGCTAACTTGATTCAGCTCAGCACTGAGCCTGCCTTGTGTGATAAGCACGGCTGAAGCCAAATGCATTTGCTATGGCATGTCACTGTATGGAGACACTAAACTCCCCGTGAACTCTGAGGTTTCAGCCTTTACAGAGCAAAAATCACTGGGCCATAATTCACTGGGAAGGTAAAAAGTGGAAGCTGACAAGCGTTACTGCAAGGGTTCTGCACAACATCTGGGCATGGAGAGCAGAAAAGTGCAATGAACATCGTGCCCTTGAGCCCCTCATAGGGAGGATGTCACCGCAGTGATAAACAGCAGGACATGACGAGAGGTGATGGTTTTAAACTAAAAGAGGGGAGATTCAGGCTGGATGTGAGGAAGACTCTTTACAATGGGACATGTTGCCCAGACAGGTGGTGGATGTGCCATCCCCGGGGGCATCCAAGGCCAGGCTCGTGTGGTTCTGGGCAACCTGGTCCAGTAGCAGATGTCCCTGCTCATTGCAGGAAGGTTGGGCTGGATGAGATCTGAATTTCCCTTCCAACCCAGCTCGTTCTAGGATTCTATGATTTAATGACACAAACTGGGTCACTGTTGGACATGAGGCACTGGGTTATGTGCTGCAGCTCAATGCAGCCACTCTTTGCTCTCCTCTTGCCTTGATGTTCCTCTATCCAAATAGAGGAACATATACCTTGCACAGACCCAGTTAATCTACGTCTGCTGATTTGCCTGATGCCTGTGCATCTACCCCTTCACCTTTGCATGTCAGCGTGCGTTTCTGCTGCTTCAAGTCTTCATCTTTCTCTAGCTACTCTGAAGCCCCCTCACCATCCTGAACATACTGGCAACCAAAAGGGAATGCCTGCCTGCAAGTGGCAGATCCCTTACCATGGCTCACTATGTAGAAGGAGAAGGATAAAACCCAGTCCAGGGTTACTCAGCAGAGAACTTTTCCTTTCAATCCGCAGGCAGATGGAATTGAACTGGTTTAAGGGGAAAATGTCTTCCAGTACTTTGCTATCCATTGTCCGTCCTCATTCACTGCAGTTTCCTGGATCTTCCAGGGCATTTCAGAGCAGTCGGTGAAGTCAAAGGCTTTGTTTTATGAGGTGGGGAAAAAAGCCAGGATCTTGTACAGCTGTATTCCAGCCCCAAGATAGATGCAGTCTAATCTTCAGAAGTGGTGTACCCCCATCTGTCATTGCCACACTGAAGTGAAAAGGAACTCCCCATACTCAGCATCCTTAAACAACTATATCACATTTACTTAGAGGTTAAACACACTCATTTGGAGAACTATGTTTGGTATCCCATGCTTGGAAATCCCTGTCTGATATGTGTCAGGAATATAGGGTTGGAAGGAATGCCTTGGCTTGTGCAGGAGCCCATGTCATACCATTGCATCCCTAACCTTATCATGTGCCAGAAAAGCACTTAAACACATGCCTAATTCCCACATACGTCAATGGGACACACGCATGTCCTTTCCTGACTCATGTTCTGGTTAGATATGTGCTTAACTGCTTTTCTGAACCAGGGCCACAGGTATCCTGGGAGTCCTGCCCTGTCAGAAGCAATGCAGCCAGACCCTACATTAGGTAATAGCATAGGACAACCTCCCACAAAACTAAACACCGCATTGCTGCTCGGGGCTCAGCAAAGCAGTTTTCTGGCTGCTCTGTGAAGCAGGAGGATAAACATCAACGTCAAAGCTGATTAATAAAGTGCAAACGAGCTTTTCTTTGTATGAACAAGGGCTTTTCTAACACAGGACTGACTTTGGCCCAGGTCTGGCTACAGTGGGAGGGCAGCTGGAGCTTCTGGTGTGTAGAGAACAGGAGTTACCTGAGCAGGACTTTCCAGGTTGACCTCACCTTTAAATGAAGCTTTAAGAGGAGTGGGGATTGCTGGAGGGAAGAGGAGAGGAAAACAGAGATGAGAAGAGAGGAGTCTGGTAAGGAACATTGGCAAGCTGCTCCAGTGGAAGGGGTCCCTGCCCGTGGCAGGGGTTGGAACTGGATGAGCTTTGAGGTCTCTTCCAACCCAAACCAGTCTGGGATTCCATGATTCTATGATTCTGACCCCAAGGGCCAACCTAGCTTGGTACTGTCTTCTGTCTGCATGAACCTCATGCCCAACTTCTCAGGTGCCCTCAAGCCTTTGTGGGAGAAACACCTTTTCTTTGCCCTGCTGCAGCCAGGATACACAGATCTCTATCCTAGACCAGTCACTGCTTCTCTAGGCTGAAACACCTTCATCCAGTCAATGTCCCTTCCAAGACCCCATAATAGAAAGCTGAGGTTTAGTTTCTCCAGTGAACTGGAATATCACGAAGCCTTTTGTTCAGCCTGGAGCTGGAGCAGTACAAGGCATCACGCCATGGTTGGAATGATATGGCAGAGTGGTAGAGAGGCTGCAAGAGAAGCAGAGTCCATGAGGATGCAGTTGGCTGGAACCGGAGGGCTTTGCACTGAGATGTGTTTCACAGACACTTCGTTTTGGAAGAACATCTTAAGGAAAGATCAGGCCATGCTCAAACATCCCCTGCCCATGTTGGCTGAATATGATTGATTAATTCCAGCCTTTGCTTTAGAAACAGTCTATTTTTGTGACACCAGGTATCTAGATCCGCATCTAGAATACACAGTCTACAAAAAGAAGTAATAAGAAAATGGGTCATTTAAAACACTTGAATCAAACCAATGTTTTTTATCTTCTTCCCCCCGGGTCTTTGAAAGCATTTATAGAATTCTCTATTTTCTTCCCCTACTTGTATCCAAACCACATCTCAGACACTGCAACGCCATCCAGAACAGAACTTCTTGTCTTCATTCAGACCTTCCTATTTCACTGAAACCATCTGGCCTGCAGGGTTATGGGAATACTGTGTTATTCCCTTGTTGTCTCAGTGTGTTTTATGAATTATCAGGATGTTGGGAATCAGGAGCTCTTCGACACCTTCTAAATCTGAAAGCATCCTGGGCTGCATTGTGCCGTACACACTCTGGTCTGGAAGAATCTGTTTTTATCAAGGTATTGATCTTCCATCTTACTCAGGTCCTTTCTGGAGTCTGTTTTATATGATTTGGCCACACTGGGTTTGAATGCCCATGGTCCAGAAGACCATGGCAGACTTGCTGCTGACCAGTGCTCCAATGGAGGTCTATGTGTTTGAACCAAGATATTATACAATCTAGTGCAAAAGACCCTGGGCAATGGGAGCTCAATGGTAGGCTCCATGTAGTCCCGTCATCACTGGTGAACTTAAGAGCATAGAAGACAGGAAAAGGCAGTGCTTGATTTAAAGGTTGGACTTGATGATCTTAAATGGCTTTTCCAACCTAGCTGATTCTATGATTCTAGGGTGTCCTGCACGCTGGGCCCCTGCACTGCTCCCTCTCTGCACTTAGGACAAAGACAACCAACAAGGAGAGGAGATGCTGCTGAAGGGATAACACTGTCCTTAACAGCCTCAGAAAGCTTCCCAGCCTTTTGGGAGGTGCTCCTGCTGACTGTTACAGTCACCATACCTGATCCACCACAGCCTGGTACTGCTCACAGAAGCCAAGCTGGTCACTCCAACTGCTCACAGCCTCTGGACCATACCTGAAGGTGGCCGCTGAGAAACACTGAGGGATGGGGATGGAAAGAGAGGCACCCTTCAGCTCAGAAGGACCAGCATCTAAACAGATTCCTTAGAGAAAACACCGTCATCCTTTGCCAACGGATGAATCTAGAGATGGGGTTTGACTTTCTTCAACTCTTTCATTCTTCTTGTGAGCAAAAGGGAGAGGAGAAACCTTCATGGATCCTGTGAAGTTCAGACAACAGCTCTTAGGTACATAGGCTGGACTCAGGATGAGTCCCCTCATCAAGGCCAGGTTGGATGGGGCTTGGAGCAACCTGCTTTAGCGGAAGGTGTTGGAAAGGTTGGAACTGGATGAGCTTTAAGGTCCCTTTCAATCCAAACCACTCTGTGATTCTGTGATCCATCCCTGCTCAGTTGATGACAAAACCACCTGCAGCTCAGAAACAGGTTCATTGCTGCCAATTCCTTCAGCCCAGCTCAAGCCTTTCTGCTACCCTGACCCCCAAGCACCCTCTATAGTAGTTTCCCCTTCTGGAAAGACCCCAAAGCCATGGTACCACTGCCCGGACACCACACCTCTCCTTCCCCCCAGGAGCAGCCTGCTCAGAAGCAGCATCTGTTTTGCCTTAGCAGAGTTCCTGCTTTCCCCAGTTTTCCATGCAGGACTGACAGAGAACCGGGCTAACACGACTTCCCAGAGCTCACGTGTTCTGCAATGGGATCTGCTCAGACTAATCTCTTAACATTCCTGCCTGGCCATTGCATTGTCATGTGCCTTTGTCACTGCCTGATGGCAGCATCAAACCTCGGCTGAGGCTTTGGGACAGACACATAGGAGGATACCAGGCTTGCAATGATTTTCTTAGCCACGTACAGGGAAGGAGTCTGAGGGTCTGAAAGCCACTACTGTATTCCATGTCTCCAGGGTAGTAAAACATGCCCTTCCTGTGGATAGTGCAGCCAGAACTGTCTTACTTAACTGCTCGATTAACTTAAGTAATTCCAGCCATAAGTCCCTGATGAGAAAAGATGCGTTTTGGATTTTAAGAGGGAACAGCAAATGCACAGGGAGCCCATGGGATCTCACAAAAGGAACTGGATGAAGGCTTGGAAAGGCTCTTTGGAAAGGGAAGGGCAGGAACGGGTGGATGAAATCACGTCCCCTGCCAGCCCTGGTGTCCAGTCAGTAAATGAATAGGAGAAGCACTGATTTCTGTCTAATAGCCTCAGTGAAGGGCTGGTGGCCCTCCCCATGCCCCCGTGCCCCATAGAGACTGTGCAGGTGCAGTGGGGCAGAGCAGCAGGATCTGTGCTCACCCCTGGTCCACAGGCCGTGTGTTCAAGCTGGGTTTATGGCAGAAGCAGCTGCAAACCCCTGGCTTGTGCTATAGCCCTGGAAGCAGCAGATGTGAGGTGTCGAACACGCCATAGGGATGCTCTCAATGCAAGGTCAAGATTCACAGGGATGAAAACCAGGCCTGATTGGTATTAACTTAAGCAAGATGCTCTGCCGGCTCCTGTGTCTCTGGGCAATAGGCTCAGGGATATCCCCTTCCTAACCCATCCTGCACCTAAGGGCTGCATTCTCCCATTACCCACCACTGTCGCTCACATCAACGCTATCAGAGGTCTCTCAGCCCACACTGCAACCACAGGAATGGCTTTACCATGAGTCCTGGCCAAGTGCAGGCTGCTGCTTTCAGCAGCTGAATCTCCTGCTCTAACTTCTCTGTGCTGGTTAAGCTGGCCAATGTGCACTAAGAAATAGGATGCTGCTATGTTTGCCCTTAGTTTCGGTGCATGTAGCCAAAGAGGTATCTAACGCATGCAGCAGGTGAAGTACTCTGGGAATAAGGGTGTCCATGTGTATGAAAATCTTATGGCCACCACACATGCAATATCCTTTCTGCAGGAATTGTGGCTGGATCTTGCAGAGCACAGACAGGAGCTCCTCATGCTTGTCCCCAGCAGTCCAGATGCAAGCATCTGTATCCCCTGATCAGACCCAGGGACACTGTTATTTCTGAGGCTCCTGCCTGAGACCTGGCCCTAAGGAAGGGTTTGGCACTTTTTAGGCTCTCATAGCATCAAGAAGAAAATCAGAGCTAACAGCAGCTACAAGGTCTAGGCCAAATCCCTGGGTTCTGTCCCCTTTTATAAGCATTTAGGCTCACAAAACTCCCATCTCTTCCTCCCTTGCACTTTGAAGGTTGTTTTGCACTGAGGTAGTCAATGATGGAGAAACTTGTTTGGGACTGACTCTGGGAAAGCCAAGCGAAGAAACTCTTTTCTCATCCCTCCATGGGGCTGTGTTTCCATCCCTCCATGACCTGTTTCCCGTAAAGCTAAAACTGGGCTTTGAGGGGTCACCACCATCCCATTGCTCCGGCCTGGCTGGAAGAACACAGCATATTCCCATCTCCCACCCTCTGCCATGACCTGCCCCAGGCATCGCATGGAGACCCGTGTGCCGAAGCCAAACGTGACCGGAGACAAGGCTGGATTGTTTCCCTGTAAACAGCCTGCTCTCTGTCTCCACTGCCTCCGAGGGCTCCAGCCCCAACGCCTCGTGCCAAAGGGCAGTGGGATGGGGGGGATGCATGTGTTTGGGGGGATATGGAGGTCTATAGGGCTGGGTACAGTGAAG
>NDXB01021875.1:1497-23855 GCA_002631895.1 Agapornis roseicollis | reverse complement strand
GGGGGGGGGGGGGGGGGGGGGGGGGGGGGGGGGGGGGGGGGGGGGGGGGGGGGGGGGGGGGGGGGGGGGGGGGGGGGGGGGGGGGGGGGGGGGGGGATTGTGCCTGGGTGTTCCTGGAAGCTCCTCCGAGGGGTTGCTCTGCTGCCTCTCTGCTGTAGGTGAGTGGCTCTGGGTGGGGAATGGCTCTCTGGCTGCTCTGCAGCCCCTCTTCTCCTGCAGGGCTGGGGCGGGAGAGCTGCTGGGGCATGGGGCATGCAGGGGCATGGGTCAAGGGGATGGGTTTCAGTAGGAGTCAGGCACCCCGAAACTGAGGATTTAAAGTCAGCACCCCTGGTGTGCGGCTGAATGAGTGAAACTGCAACAGCGCAGGGTAGGAGTTGGATCCCCAGCCCTTTCCTCCCTCTCATAACTGCCTTCTGCTGGGTTCATGAGGGGCCACAGGAGCAGTGGTGGTGTCTACAGAGGGACAGGTCCTGCTCTGAGCACTGTCCTATCACTACCCACCTATCAGCATGCTCCATGGTTTTAACTCAAGCAAACAAACACCGTCAAAAGAAAAGCAGGTAGAAGTCAGGAGAGATCCAAAGCCATGGTCTGCTCCCACTGGGAATTATCACAGTCACCCTCTTGGGGTGGACATGTGTGGCGTCAGACCTGGATGATGTAATGCACTCATCTTGACGTAAGCAAGGCTTCTCCAATAGGCTAGACTATACCAGAGCTTGGGAGGAAGGGTGCAACTGTGCAAACCCCTTAGCTTGTCCCAGTGTGGCCATTCTGGTTTGCTTGGTTTGCCCCTGGGGAAACCACTTCCCTGCCTGATGACAGTGACCTCCTTCAAAGCTTGCTTTGAGCTACGTGGACTCATAGAATCCCAGCCTGGTTTGGGTTGGAAGGGGCCTTGAAGCTCCTCCAGCTCCAATCCCTGCCACAGGCAGGGACCCCTTCCACTGGAGCAGCTTGCTCCAAGCCCCTGGGTCCAACCTGGCCTTGAGCACTGCCAGCGATGGGGCAGGCACAGCTTCTCTGGGCACCATATATATAACACATCTTGAATTGCTGTGCTCTTATCAAGCCCCCTTGCCTTTTTCAGGTTATATCACAGACTCAGAGGTTGAGACTTCCCTTTAGCAGCTGCTTTGCAACATCACCACGCTCCCACTGCAGTGATGGAGACGATGGGGACAACTTGCAGAGTGCTGAGATTTGGGTAAGGAAACCTGCGGCCAGCTCTGAATCCAGAGCAAAAGTAATGCTGTCAAACATGAATGGGATATTTCCCAATATCACAGCGAAGAGGCTCCAGTTCTGCCTCGCTGCTCCTTGCAGGGCCATACGGCTTTCCCTATTATTATTTAAATCTAGATGGAATTTACTCTTTCCCAACCAGCCTTAACGCTATTGACACTTCCTTGGCAGTCGATCCCAGGTCAGAAAAGGTGGTGAAAATCTCTCCAGCCCCAAATTCCCTGGAATGACTTTGCAGCCCTGGCTCTACTCCCTTGTCACACCCACTCTTGCATTACCTAAGAGGACAGTTAGGCTTGTGGTGTACCAAAGCCACAGAGGGCAGGGAATTAACGTGCTAGCCTGAGTCAATAGAGCAGGTTGTAATTAGGATTTGGCAAACGCCCTGTTAACGTAATAGCACATCTCCTCTGCTGCAAACCTGCAGCTAGAGCTGCGACGGGAGAAGGGGGGCTTGCCTGCCTGCCTGCCTGCGGTCCTCCAGCTTCCCACTCACTGCCCTCACTCTTTGAAGGCCAAATTTGTCTGTTGTGGTGAGCGTCTGCCCTGTCCCACAAGGCAGTCTGGTGTTAATGCAGGTCTATGGGGTGGCAGGTCCTTCGCTGCCAGCTCTGCACAAGGTGGGGGGGAAAGCCCTGGGCTGTGACCTTGGATGCTGTTAGAGCCGTGACTGCAAATCCATGTGGTATGGACCATGTTATGCATCAGCCTGTTCTCGGGAGCACTTTCCCTCATTATTTACTTGTTATGGAAACTACAACTATAGCAAGACAGGACAAAACTTCAGTGAGCAGCGCACAAGGGATGATGTTATTGCAGTGCTTGTGCCCCTCTTCAGGTGCTGTTCTGGGGAACAAGAAGGAAGGGACGTGCTGGGATGCTATTACTACAGATGTGGAATTCAGTGTCAAAAGCAGAGTGTGTGGAATTGGCTTCTGATGAAAACTGCTTTCCCTTTAAAAGGGAAGGAAAAGAAATCCTTGCTGTGCTCTAGAGAGATGTATAAAGTGTAGTTAAACTGGGGTTTGAGTGGAGGGAAGTCATCATTCACTTTAAAACCATGCTTTTCTCCTCCACCATATTCTGCCTTGCTCAGCTGCCACCTGCAGAAAACAGTTCTAAAGCTGTGGGCAACAGAAAGGTGAAAAGCCATCAATGCACTGTGCATGGTTAAGGAAGGGAATTTGCTGCCTGGGTTCCCTCTGCTTGGTTTCCCAATGGGAATGAGAAACTTTACAATAACTAAAAGTTTCATACGGAGGAAGCAAGTGAAAACCTGCTCCTCTATGGAGTTTAGGAGCGAGATGTAACCTCAGCTGAGACTAAGAGAGGATGAGTTTGGTGTTCCAGGCACTCAGTGAATCAGTCCATCCCCTGCTCTATCCACATGGGCTGTTCACTCTTCCAGCTGAAGAATCTCTTGCTCTGGTCACTAAACCTCCTGCTCCTCTTTCAGCTGTATGGGAGGATGTGCCTCTTACCTTCCATGCCTTGTGGAAGGTTAACTTCGGGTTGCAGCACTTACTGCAGGTAATGGAAACCAACTTGAAGTGAACCTCAAAGCCAATGAAACAAAAAAGCCCCTCTGAGATCCCTCCTGGGTCATTTCTTTTGCAAGGAAAAAGCTCCTTGCCTGTGATTAAAGGAACTGGTGACACTGGAGCCCCATCTGCCCTGCTGCCTCCTGGGACCACAGAGAGTCTGGGGCTCTGCTAACCCACTCTTGAGCACTTGCTGGTGTGAGACGGCTCGAAACACCGTGCACAAACACAGCCCAGAGCATCATCCTGGCAGGAGCACATTCCATGGGCATCCCATCAGTCTGGTACACTGGGTTTCTCCAGGGTCAGGGTAAGTGTGTGGCTCTCCTCCCTCCCTCTCTTGCATCTACCACCGCATTCCCATGTGTCCTCTACCTCCTTCTCCTCTCCCTTTGGTGATCAGCCTGGGTTTGACCAGGTTTATGTCATGCAGAAGTTGGCTTGGGTGGGAAGTTGTCCAATCATTAATGTGGCTCTTATTTCATGCATTTTAATGCCATCTGTTCTCATTTCCCTGGCTCTCTTCTCAGTCTACTCACAAGGGAGGGAATTCCTCTCCCCCTGCTATGCCAGCACTCTCAAGCATTGGTGTTTCAATGGGGATGGGGAGCCTCAAGTTCCTATTTTCCTGCCCCAGAAAAGCAAAATGCACAAATTGCCAAAGGAGAAATAGGACTGGATCCCACCTTCCAGATTTGAGGAGGATGTTGAAGGAATCAGCCCCTTTCCCAAGCAGGCAAGGACATCTTCACCTCCCTTCGGCCTGGCCCCCAAGTGACCACAGGGTGTCCTAAGGCACTGTATCGTGGGTCTGGGTGCTGTAGGTTTAACAGAGACAGCACCTCTGCTTTTCCAAGCCCAGAAATCAGAGCACCAAGACCTGGCCTCCATCCTTCAGGTGGGATTGACCTTCCTGCTTTCAGCCCCTGACAATTCGGGTGCTCCCTCGAACTGGTTTCCAGGCTCCTCCACAAGATCCCAGCTTGGACTTGAAGCCCAGTCAGTGGAGAGTTTGTCTGACCCCCTGCATACACCTGCAGCAGAGAGCTTTCTCTGAGAGGTCAGCACCATGCAGGGTTTGTTTTCTGTGCTCTCTGAGGGGTATTGGGTTGCCTGCTCCATCACTGAGACCAAATGGATCTCCCTGAGGTGTTCATGCTCTGGGTAAGTGAAGTCAGGGCGATTCCATCCTCCTCCTCATTGCCTCAGCAGGAACCAGTGAAAAGCTTCTCCGTTCCCAGCACCAAAATGCCATCTTCTTGCAGTGCTCACATCTCCTGCCCATGCTCCCACTCACACTTCATCAGGGAGCCCTGGCCTGGCCTCCTCTCTTGGTGCTCACCCCGAATCCCGATGACATGAAGTGCACCTTCACTTCACGTTATTTGTCCTGCTCCTCTGCTTCAAACCCTACTTTGCAGACGCAACCAGACACAAGCTCACTGGTAACAGTGCAAGAGTGGGGCTCACCACATGGCCCCATACATGGCCCCTTCAGTGGGTGTAGGGTGCACAGAGCTCTTGAGAAATGCTTGTTCTTGTGGGTGGTAATAATAATAATGATAGGAATGATAATAGGAATGATAATAGGAATTATAATAGGAGTAATAATAATAATAACAGCAATAACGATGACAACAATATAAAATAACTTACGATAAATTTAATGTTAACATTAAATAAATGCATAAATAACTGAAACTAATAAATAATAGTAAAAATTAGTAATGTGGGGGGGCTTTGAACGTGGGATCCATCTACATTCAAAGCACATACTGTCATTTGTAGTGTCATCTGTGCCAGGTTGGACACAGGGGCTTGGAGCAAGCTGCTCTAGTGGAAGGCATCCCTGCCCATAGAACTGGATGTGCTTTAAGGTCCCTTCAACCCAAACCATTCCATGATTCTATGAATATGATCCAGGTATTAGAGTTTTAGTGGTCTTCAGATGCACGCAATGCCTGTATGTACTGAATACTCCACTGATGTAGCTGGAGATGCCCACTGCTGCAGGCAAGGATGTAGTTTAGGAGTAGCTACATTCATGTGAGTCGAGTTTAGAGCAGGAGCAGGGGGAGGAGGCTCTGTGAGCACTCAGGTTCCTCCGTGGTGTGTTTCATCTCCAGAGCGTGAGATGGCAGCTGTGAGCAGAGCTATTATCACTTGCTGCTCATTTATACCCCAGGGCTGATCCCTAAATTCCTCAGAGCAAGGGGCTAGGGTGATTTACGTGCTGGGAACAGGCACGTGCTTGTGCTGAGAGCTTTTATCAGAGTTACGGGTGTAAAACGTCAGTGTCCATCAGTTTGCAAAGCAATTGCACAGATTTCAGTTCTCTTCAAAATGAGCCAGGCATTTTATGTGCGGGTTTTGAGTATTAAATGGGGAGCTGACTGACAGTCCTGCAAGCTCCGCATCCCAAAACCCACACTTGACCAACACCAGTAGGGCCAGATCAGTCCAAGGGGGGGGGGGTTGTTGCTGGTATTCCTGAATGGGTCTGCCTGTGTTTCCCAAAATGATTCCCACCAGCCTGGGAGATTTTTCCACTGGGATAAAACACAGAGCGGATTAGGAGCTCAAACCCCCTGTGCTGGTGAGTGAAGCAGCTCCTAGACCAATGTCAAACAGGGCCTTGTTACTGAGAGTTAAAGCATCCAAGTCCTCAAGGGGTCTGCATGGAGTCCTTTGAAGGAGACTTAGGAACTAGCAGGGACAGAAGGAAGGGGTATGGGTGAGATCCATATGGCCAAAGAAACTGGTTTTGCTGTTTATGCCTCGGAGGAGGCTTGGACAGCTCAAAGTTTACTCAGGTTTTGGATGCTCCTGACCCCTGCAATGCAGCAGCTCCTTTGCTGTAGTGCTGTTGACCATGCCAGTTCACTTTCCCACATTTCCAGTATCTGAAGGGGGCCTATAGGGATGGTGGGGAGGGGCTCTTCATTAGGGACTGCAGTGACAGGACAAGGGGGAACGGGTTCAAACTGAAAGAGGGGAGGTTTAGATTGGATCTAAGGAAGNTCTGAAGGGGGCCTATAGGGATGCTGGGGAGGGGCTCTTCATTAGGGACTGCAGTGACAGGACAAGGGGGAACGGGTTCAAACTGAAAGAGGGGAGGTTTAGATTGGATCTAAGGAAGAAATTCTTTGCTGTGAGGGTGCTGAGGCACTGGAATGGGTTGGGCAGGGAGGTTGTGAGTGCTCCATCCCTGTTGGTGTTCAAGGCCAGGTTGGATGAAGCCTTGGGTGCCATGGTTTAGTGTGAGGTGTCCCTGCTCATGGCAGAGGGTTGGAACTGGATGAGCTTCAGGCCCTTTCCAACCCTGACTGTTCCATGATTTCAACTCACCACCACTTGGGAAAATAAGGCAGAAATAACAAACCGCTTCCAGGGGTCTGATGGATTCACCTCAGTTTGCACAGGGCAGTGGCTGAAAGCCCCAGTGTTGAATGGGTGGTGACGGGGAAGTTCCTTATCCTCTTTTGCTACCTCTTCCTTTTGCGGGTGAGTATTTCTGTACCTCACAGAAGAAATATGTGAAAGACTTTGATATTCTGGAGCTGAGAACCATGCCTATGCTTACAGAAGGTAGTTAATCCAGTCCTGGCTCTGGTAGCAAGGATTACAGCCTCATCTGAAGCAGTCCTGAAGTCATATAAAAACCTCATAAACTAAAAATGTTAAAAGCCCCAAACAAAGCCCTTTATTTATTGTTTGTGTGCAATTAGGAGCCTGGCAGGGAAAAAAGCATTACTCCTCTGGAAATCACCTTCTGAAGATCAGGTTAAAACCAGACAACTTGCTGAGAGCCTGTGAATGGACAGCT
This sequence comes from Agapornis roseicollis, assembly GCA_002631895.1. Taxonomy (NCBI): domain Eukaryota; kingdom Metazoa; phylum Chordata; class Aves; order Psittaciformes; family Psittacidae; genus Agapornis; species Agapornis roseicollis. The sequence goes on along the minus strand of NDXB01021875.1, from coordinate 17,240 downwards.
TCCAAAGCCCATCCTCCGTGCCAAAGTGTTGCATTCCCGACACGCAAGAGAGAGCAGCCTGCTTGATAGAGCTGAGGGCGGGGAGGAGATACCCATCCATCAATATTATAACACTGGTGCATTATCTCAGTGACTGGTGGGGGGGGGCTCTGGAGTGATAAACAGTGATTTATTGGTCACCAAGGGATGTTTTCCATTAAAGTGCAGTTAGGTCCCAAATAGGAAACCTATCAAAGGGTATCGTGGCTCTCTGTAGCTGTCCTCTCCGGGTGACTTCTGGATGGGGTGGGAGTTTCTCAGCAGTCAGAGATAAGCCAAGTCCCATTGTCACTGCCACTAGTACAGCTTTGTGCATTTGGGCTGGAGGAGGCTTTGAGTGACTCAAGAGCTGGAGCATAGATAGTTCAGAGCTGGGGTTTATGAGTGCAGGTCCCTCCATAAGAGCTGGGCAGGTCCTAAAGGTCTGTGAAACAACCCCCACGAGCCCAGCCTGGTTTAAAACAGAACTTACCTTATCTAGATTCTCTGAGGCTTCACAAAGGGCAAGTTTTAACCTTTCCCATTAGCTGACACAGTAAGTTAGCTTTATGCTGACCTACAGCTGATTTTCATGACTCTTACATGAACAGCATGCCCTGGAGACACCCTAAAATGCTGAATGAGACTGGAAAAGAATCAATCCTAGAATCATAGAATCAACCAGGTTGGAAAAGACCTTTAAGATCGAGTCTAACTGTTACCCCAGCACTGCCAAGTCCATCACTAGACCATGTCACTAAGGGCAGGGATAGAGACATAACATACACATACACATAGACACAATAGTATGTTCACATCACTCTGCATTCCTGCAAGGTGCTAAAGATACTTGGGACCATTAAATCCTTTAATAAACTTTTCAGCCTAGATTTGGCATCCTAAGCCAGGTTCACCTGGTTCTAATAGATTCAAACTTTCTTTCTCCCTGTTTTATACCGTAGTTCCAGCCTGATGTTCCCAGTGTGTTTAGCAATTTTTAGTGTTCCTCCTGGGCTGATGTCTTTGCATCAATGTCAAGAAGCCAATACTCTCTTACACACTTCACTTTTCTTTCTCCCTTACCACACACAAACTTCATGTATGCTAATCCATCTTTACAAGGTTTATGTGGCTTTTCCCCAAAATCCTTGATGGAAAGTCCTGATCTTATTATGAACCAGATAGCACCATCCTCAGGTGGCACTAGGACACACTGGAACCCTGGTGAGTTGATGGTATGACGATCATGGGCAGATGAAGGTGACAGATCCTGGCATTCCCAGTGTGATGCTGGAACACCAATGGTCCAGGTTATTCCCATGAGCTGGCCTCAGTGGTCTCAGGACTTTCTGTTTCCTCCAGTGAGGAATGCAGGCAACCCTTGTGTCTGCACAGCCCTGCTCTGGCCACCCCACCATGAAAACCAGAACCAAACCACATAAGGAACAACAGAAACAGCAGCCCCATCATCTACACACCATGGCCCAGACCGCACCAACAGCATCAGTTTTTGTGGCAAAGGCAATCTGTGCATGCTGTAAGATTTTATATCCAGCCCAAATGGGGCTGCTGCAAACTGGATTCAAATTCCAGAGCTGTGATTTGTTCCATTTTCTTCCAAGCTACTGCATGACCTTGGCCTTGCCATTTAAACAGGGAAAGTTCAGGTTAGATATAAAGCAGAAGCTGTTCCCTGGGAGGGTGCTGGCCCAGAGAAGCTGTGGCTGCCCCATCCCTGGCAGTGCTCAAGGCCAGGTTGGACCCAGGGGCTTGCAGCAAGCTGCTCCAGTGGAAGGGGTCCCTGCCATGGCAGGGGTTGGGGCTGGAGGAGCTTTAGGGTCTCTTCAGCCCAACACAACCCAGTTTGGGATTGTATGATTCCTACTGTGTTGAGTGTAAACGTAAGTGATTCCTACTGTTCAGGCTGGGAAAGTTGGGGCTGTTCAGGCTGGGGAAGAGAAGGCTGCGTGGAGACCTCAGAGCAGCTTCCAGTGTCTGAAGGGGGCCTATAGGGATGCTGGGGAGGGGCTCTTCATTAGGGACTGCAGTGACAGGACAAGGGGGAACGGGTTCAAACTGAAACAGGGGAGGTTTAGATTGGATCTAAGGAAGAAATTCTTTGCTGTGAGGGTGCTGAGGCACTGGAATGGGTTGGGCAGGGAGGTTGTGAGTGCTCCATCCCTGTTGGTGTTCAAGGCCAGGTTGGATGAAGCCTTGGGTGCCATGGTTTAGTGTGAGGTGTCCCTGGTTATGGCAGGGGGGTTGGAACTGGATGAGCTTCAGGTCCTTTTCAACCCCAACTATTCTGTGATTCTCCAGCTTTTGCTTTCATCATTGCAGATGTGAACAAAGATGATTCCTGAACTCTGCTGAACTTGTCTTTCACTCCCAGATTGTCACTGGTGTATGCGAGTCCTGCTTGAGATCTACTAAGCCTCCTCATGTAAGTGTCCTCAGGGTTTACAGTAGCCATGCGATGTTGCTTTGATTATTATATCCTGGATTAGAAGCTCTTGGAGTAAAACCCTCTTCAGCTGCCTGTTCTTGCGTAATGACTGTATCCCGTTAATAGCCACTTATTTGGGTTTATTAAACCCCAAAAACCCATAACCCACCCCAAACCCATGGTCAACATTTCCCTTTTACAAGAGCAGCCAGGGTTCCAAGGCAGATGTTTCTCAGGATTCATCTGACCGAGTGGCTTTCAACTGTTTCCACCCGGGAAGGTCACGCTGTAAACGAGACAAAAGGAGCAATAATACAGGAAAGAAAGGCAAAAGGAAGGGAGGAAATCAAATGAAAACGTTGGGGACTCTTTTCCCACCGGCATTGTGAAATCCCGTTGTCATCAACTACAGCCGGCTGGAAAATGCCTGCGTCTTGTCTTTGCCCTTGTCCAATCTCAGCTCTTTGCTGTTCAAAACCTGTCAGAAAAGGAGAGGCAAGCTTTTGTTTTTCTGACAGCAATATTGTGTTTTCCCACCATGAGACACAGCGGAGCCCCCAAACTGCCTCGTTGCACGAGACAACCCATTCTGTTTGACCCCATTAACATATCGAATGGGAAATGCAATCAACTTAACACTCCCCCAATGTATTTATTATGTTTAATGAGGCCATCGGCCGCTTACTGAGAACCCGTGATCAAACATAACATAGGCTCCCGCTGTGTCTGTGGGTGACCACCCCTTGGAGACAGGGATAAAAAGGGCGACCAGTGCTCAAGCTGAGTGGAAAATGCCTCCCATTCCTGCAAAAGCTTTCAAGAGTTTCCTCACTTGGTCAAATCCATGATTTGGAAGTTCACAACATTTATACTGGAGTAGATCTCAGCTTTCTCATCGCCTTCATGCCCCAGTGTTGCCTATTTGTGGCTAAGGGCTTGAGTAGTTGGGCAGGAAACTGCATTTATTCCTTGGGACAAGCCTGCTTCCCTCCTCCATGCTCCATGTCATGTCAGGTCCTGCTGAGACATGACACATATAGTTCAAGACTATAGTGGGCCTTCCTGATGGATGTGCAGCCAATACTGCAGCATGGCATCACTGATCGGAGTGGATGAAGAATAGGATGCACAACATGAAATAATGAGTGACGTAGAGAAAGGCATCTAGAAACTATTCCCTTGTAGCGAGGGGGAAAATGTCAGTCAATAAAAGGGACATAGGGAAGGAAATTACTTGCATTCAATACTAATATAATATAATATAATATAATATAATAGCTCAGTGTGAGTGAATGCTTCCTCTGGCACTGGTTGAGAGCAGGATGGGGAGGGTGTTCACACGAACAACAAGAAATCCAGTGCTCTGGAAGGACCAAACTCCTTTAGAAATGAAGTCAAATGGCACTCAGCACAAGAGAGGACAGGAAACAGGTCCTTGCCCTCCACTGCTCAGGGAAGGTGGGAATGCTGGATTGCATTTCCCACCTCAAGGCACCAGACTTCGAGAAGAACTGAAAAAGCCCCAAATGAAGGTCATGATGAGTAACTCCTCAGATCCAGAGAGCTTCCTAATGTAATGGAGCTATAATCTGCCTCTGTAAACACACCGGTGACCTCTTTGCTCTTTTCAGAACTAGGAAGCTCTTCGTCCCTCCCCTGCCGGAGCCATCCACGTCCCTGGAACATTCTTGTTTAGTCTCCTGAACTGTTATTAACAACCTCAGCAACAGAGAGCCATAAATCCCTGCATCCCCCTGAACTTTACTGCACTCCAAACTGTTTGGCTGTTCAGTATCAACAAATCATCCCGATAAATATGATTTCTTTGATGGCATTTCATCAAAATGGTTTACGACCCTGACATTTGGAGCTGGGATTTACAGCAGCTGCAGCTCGCGCGAGGCAGGCGGTCACCTCATTGAAATGCACCTAAGGAAGAAGGAAGGCAAAGCCAACAACCTTGCAGCAGCTCCTCAGCCTGGCTGGAAAGAGATTGCTCCTTGTCCTTCCCGAACTTTCTTGGGTAAGGCAGGAGTTTGGGGATCCACAGAACAAACATGAGCTTTGGCTCATCCTAATCTATACAATAATGGGTCAGGCCTCCGGCTATAATATAGAGTCCTAGGGTCATAGAATGGTTTAGGTTGGAAGGGACCTTCAAGCTCCTCCAGCTCCAACCCCTGCCATGGCAGGGACCCCTTCCACTGGAGCAGCTTGCTCCAAGCGGTCCAACNTTTAGGTTGGAAGGGACCTTCAAGCTCCTCCAGCTCCAACCCCTGCCATGGCAGGGACCCCTTCCACTGGAGCAGCTTGCTCCAAGCCCATGGGTCCAACCTGGCCTTGAGCACTGCCAGGGATGGGGCAGCCACAGCTTCTCTGGGCCATCCCCCTGGGCCAGCGCCTCAGCACCCTCCCAGGGAAGAGCCTCTGCCTAAGGTCCAATGTATATGACATATAATGTATATGTCAGCATCTGGCAGCAGCTGTAAGCCTGTGATTGCAGTGGTGACCTTCTACCAACTTCATACTGAAGAGTTAGAAACGGCAACCTTCTGGACCATGACCTTTCCTTCCAAGTTATACAAAAGGTGTTTTACTGCTTCCTTCAATGGGGCAAGGGCTCATCTAGTTTGTGTATGTCTCTTGCTGGACTGAACTGCTTCTTCATTGAGACGATCTGAGAACACTGAGGCACAAGCAAGAAACTTTGCATTAGAAGAAGCGTTTCTGCTAAGGAGAGGGATTTAGTGCCATTGAGAAAAAGCACTGGTGGCATCTCTAGAATACGTATAAGCTCTTGAATCTGTTGTTTAAAACCAGCTCTGTGCAGGTGAGGAGGAAGGTTGGGAAGTGGAGACTTGGCCACCAAAGAAGAGAAGAAAGTAGCTTTGTTTAAATGTTCAAACAAGCCTAAGAAGGGAGGTGATCTATTCTATACCTGACTGCTGAGAGCAGCCTCAGCAAGAGGACAGGTATCAGGTTAAAAGACAAAAGGACACCTGGGGTGGACTGGCCATGAACCAATCACTGCAGCAATGGAACTCTGGAATAGCCTCTCCTTAGGAAACACAGGGACAGCAGAAGGACACCTGTCTGCTTATGAAGGGTTGTGTGTGGTTGGTTTTGTGAAGGAGACAGTGACCAGACTTCATAACTCTGCAGCTCCTGCCGAGCTTTGAAATGTTCGGGGTTAAATAACTGGGTAAAGGCTCTTTATGCTCAGCTGAGAGGAACTGAGACGCGGTGACCGCATCTTCAAAGACAGAAAGCCTCTGATTTCAGACTCCAGCTACTTTGGGGTGATCAGCTCTACATGGGTTGGCAAAGACCATGCAGGCACTCCACAATACCAGCCAGAGGTGAGGATCCGGGACCTTCAGAAGCGTGCTGTTATCCAGGAAATCATCCTTCTACTTGACTCAAACGCAGGACAATATTCCTGCTCCCATGTATCCATGAAATATGGAATTCGGGGGGGTAGCCCGATACATGAGCCTTGAATATGTGAATACCTTGGAAATATCCACACGAAGAGGAGCTTTTCCATCAGAGGTCCTGGTAGGGCAGGAGATTCTTGCTGGACATCGTCCCTTTGCATTGCCTACAACAAGCAAGAGTCCTCTTGGTGTCTTTCCCCCCTATAGCCCTGCACTACAACACGAAATGCATGCTTGAGCCAGAGTATTTCTTTCCCTGCTGGATAAATCCTCGTCCTGATGTCTGTACCTTACACCAGAGGCCGATCCTGAGGAAATGCAGCTCTTGGGAAAGGTCAGTTTTGACAAAAGAGCTCTTTTTCAATTGCCTCTTAGAAATGAACTTGTGTAACTCGTAACAAAGGGATTCTTGAGGGGCTGCCCCTCAGCTCTTTAATCCAGGTCACGGCAGTATTCTCCATCACAGTATTCTGGCTTTAACTGAACCTTTCCAGCTCGCACTGAAATTCCTCCTGCTCCACCAGAGGAATTTCTCTGACCCTCAAAGGGCCTGCAGTGCAGTGCTCAGGGGTCTCCACTATTCCCAACTGCCTCGTACACCGCAGCTTCCCAAGAGAGCCATGTCTCAGAGAATTCCATGAATGCTGCCATGAGGAAACACAGTCAAAGGCTTTTTGACAGCCGCAGGACTGAATGGAAGCTGCCTTGCCTTTATGTGCAGTCAGTAGCAAAGGGCACATGAAATGGCACTACTAATTCAGCATTCTATATTCGAAGTCTGCTTCATCCTTTTATAAACAGTGCTGATTTTCCCTTGGCTGCGCTGTGACCTGCCCGTGCATCAGAACTGTGTGCAAGAGAGGGAACAGGGGAGGAAAAGTGGGTCCCGCAGCAAAATAAAGCAGCTCAAATGTTAATGGAGTTGCTGCGAATGGTTGATGGAGGCACCTTTGCAGCCATCATGCTCTTTGATGGCTGAAGGTTTTCGCTTTTGTTCCTATTGAACTAATGAGATCCATAATGCTGTATTTATGGTACCAAGAGCAGAATGACTGGCAGGTCTCAGGGCATGTATATCACTGGAACATCATCTGTAAGCTGAGGGAGTTCTGAACGGAAGTGGGCAGAGATCTAAATCCTGATGCTGTTCCACATTTCAAATGTGGGTCTACAAACATATGGAAAAACCCTGAAAAAGTTACAGGTAAAGTTTCAGTGAACAAATAAAGTCAAGCAAGGACGAGGATTGGGCAACCAAACAGAGCCTGAGCTAATAGAATGCATGTTCTTGCTGTGCTGATGCTGTCACACATCTATAGTGTAAGGCAGGCGGGATGGCCCCGACCAGGGAACGACAGACCAAGAAAAGAGCAGCTCTTTGCAGGATTGAAGGGTCAGAGAGGATTGGAAGCACAACACAAGCTCCTGTTGCAACCAACTCACAGCCAAGATTAATGGCATCCTTAAAAGCAATGACTCAGAGCAGAGAGCACAGGGCTGGCGAGACAAGCGCTGGGATCTGGTGCACTTAAAGGACCAACACACTTCAGATGCAGTCCCAGAATCAGAGCGTTATCATAGAACAGTCAGGGTTGGAAAGGACCTTAAGACCATCCAGTTCCAACCCCCCTGCCATGGGCAGGGACACCTCACACTAAACCATGGCACCCAAGGCTTCATCCAACCTGGCCTTGAACACCAACAGGGATGGAGCACTCACGATGTGTTGGTTTGAAATGTCTTTTAGTGAAGCTGGGGTTCACCCTTCCTAACTCACAATGTCTAAAGCTGATGTAGAGATGAATCTTGTCTGAGGTGGATTAGAGGGCTGAAGACTGTAAACACAGAAGAAAGCTGTTTGGCTGGCATTGTGGCGTAGGTATGGTGTTTCTGCAGAGCCTGGGTGGTGACAGAGCACCCTGGCCAGCAGAGATGAGCACGTCAAGGAGATGCAGAAGCCAAAAATAAGCAAAAGAGAAATTAAAGACAAATCTATTTGAGAGGAAAGAAGTTTGGACCGAACCCCAAAGGAGAGTGCTCGCTTTCCCAGTTGGGGTGAAAAGCAAGCTTGAATGGATGTAACATTTGGATCAACAGTGTACTTAGCAAGCCTGAAGCCAGGAGAAATAAGGTGACTTCACACAGTGCTAGGCATGCCTTCCAACCAGGGGATGCCGTGATCCCTTTTGACCTTCCCCTCAGCCGGCAGCTCTTTATGTGTTAGAAGATGCAGCTCTCCTGCAGTGACCCACAGACCTATTGGCTGGACCTGTGCTTCTGCAGCAGACTCCAGACACAACTGGCAAGGGAGGAAATTACTCTCCCCTCCACGAACTGTTTGCTAAGTCAGAAGGTGCAGTGATGGGAGCAATAAAATATGGGATCTAATCTATGCACCTGCTGCAATCTTGCCTCTCTCTTCTGGTACAGGCAGCCTGGGTGTGATTTACAGCCGTGATTTATGTCTCCTTTCCACGCCGAGGATGCTCGTGCACTCTCCTTGAAGCAATCTAAGCTGAGCATGATATGAAAAAGCAGAGACTGCGTCGTATTTCTGCCACGCTGCTTGTCAGACAGATCTAAAAGGCAAACTCTGGTGAGCTGAGCTTCCCTTCGCTTTAATCCCAGGAGAGTTTCAGCTCAAAGTGCCTTTCTGTAGCTCTCTGAAGGGAGGATGAGGGGCAGCGAGCCTCCTGAAGCGAGTACACGATCTGTGCTTTGCCTTTAGACTTTGAGATCAGGGTATGAGGATTTGCTTATTTCACTTAATAATGTAGATCTAGCAAAGGCAGAAGAGATGAAGCTGTGCTTTGCCCTCCTCCATTTCTTGGTTCTGCCTCAGAAAGAGGAATGTGAAGGGTTAACTCTACTTATAGCAAACCAGTCTCGTTTCTTAGCTGCAGGACTGTGATGAGAGCACAGCACTGAGATTCAGGCATCACCAAACACTAGAGAATGCTGCCTTAATAGCTCTTTGTCATCATTTCACCTTATCTCAGAGAAGATGTGGACCAAATGATGCTGCACTGATCATCACAGACTCACAGCCTGATTTGAGTTGAAAGGGACCTTAAAGCTCCTCCAGTTCCAATCCCCTGCCATGGGCAGGGACCCCTTCCACTGGAGCAGCCTGCTCCCTGTGTCCAACCTGGCCTTGAGCACTGCCAGGGATGGGCATTCAGAGTTTCCTTGGGCAGCCTGTGCCAGTGCCTCAAGCGTGCATCTCAAACATGCTGGAATTCAAGGCTCACAATAATCACCCCATGATGACCGCAGCTCAGAATGAAGCCAGCAGCTCCTTAGACAAGAGCATGTAGGCAACTAATGTTCACTTCAGTTGATAGTTGCAACCCGATGGCTGCCTGAAACACCATGGGCTGTCCTCACTGAATAGCTCTCATAGCTGTTTAATGAATGGTAAACAGACCTTTTGTTATTGCTGTTGTTTAAATATCAGACAAGGAAGAAATCAACGTGGATTTTCCTTGCCACATGAACAAAACGCATTCTGGAGGGCCAGCACTAACAACCTTGGTGACAAAGCACATGTCCATTGCTTCATCCTTTCATTCCCAAGGCATGAGATGGGAAGGGAAGCATGGTGTATGATCTTGTCATGAGAGCCTGGGAAGCATCCAGCCCAAGGGAAGCTGCTCCAAATGGGCTGGAATTAAAACTCAGGCAGAGCTTGCGTGCTCTGCCCTTGGTTTCAGAAGTGCCGACGTCTCCTGGAAGCTCTTGACTCCGATCATCGTTCTGCCTTTCTGATGCTTCATCAGACGTTTCCTGCATTGCTCTTCTTGACTGCAATTCAGTTTTGACCAAGGACATATGTTTGTAAAGTGCTCCGGTGACTCTGCCTTTTGCTTTTCTGCATTTCCAAACACATATCCCAGTCCCTCTCTCAGCAATGCCCTGGTGCACCCAGTAGTCTTGTCCCACACATATAGAACCATAGAATGGTGTGGTTTGGAAAGGACCTTAAAGATCATCCAGTTCCAGCCCCTGCCACGGGCAGGGACACCCTCCATTAGAGCAAGATGCTCCAAGCCCCTGGGTCCAACCTGGCCTTGAGCACTGCCAGGGATGGGGCAGCCACAGCTTCTCTGGGCCATCCCCCTGGGCCAGCGCCTCAGCACCCTCACAGGGAACAGCTTCTGCCTAAGATCTAACCTGAACTTCCCCTGTTTAAGTTTGAACCCATCCCTTTGTCCTATCACTACAGCCTGTGACGAAGAGTTCCTCATCAGCATCCCTATAGGCCCCCTTCAGACACTGGAAACTGCTCTGAGGTCTCCATGCAGATTCTCTTCTCCAGGCTGAGCAGCCCCAATGTCCTCAGCCCAATTTTCTCATCACTGGGTGTTGCCAACATCTATTTCATCATCACCTTTATAGACAGAAACCCTGCAAACCCATAACCAGGAACATAGAAGCAGCTTGTGAGGTGGTACCCAGCTGTGAAGATCACACAAGAGGCAGGATCGCTGTCCCTTCCTCCTCCACCTGCCTTCTCCCCGAGCCTTCCTTTTCCTTTCTTAACCTCTTTGGGAACTTTCTGCCCGCCTTCTGCCCCATTTCCAGCAGGAGCTGTTTGCCATGTGAAGGGTTCGTGGTGGAGTCACTTGGGTACTAACCTGAACCCGCTTCCACCACAGCTGTAAATTCGGATTCCACAACACAAGGGCTGTCATGTGCTCTGCCACAAAACCAGAGGAAAAACCTTGTCAGAGCCCAAGGGCTTGAAGATCCTTATTTGCCATTGCCTTATGTCTGGGCACCACACCAGCTCTCCAGTAGGCAAGTGCTAGTGCAAGTGCTGGAGAAGCACAGGGGCATCCCTATGTGTTTTGCATAGCTCCAACCAGCTGGATCACCCATGGGATTGGATGTGGAATGTTGTGGAGAAGAAGACAGAGGCCATTGTGCTAATCCTGCCCTGTCCCTAAGCCCCTGGTTTGTTTATCCCATGGGAAGGTCATTACAGGGCATTCTGCCTAGTAGAGGAAGAGCATGATGGGCCTCATGGGTTGAGCTCCATCACGCTGAGCCAGCAGGAGAAGCCTTGCTTGCCTTGCTTGCCTTCCAGCCCAGCCACGGCAGCTGGGATGCATGGCTCTGAATCCCCCTCCTCTTCTTTTCAGGCTCCAGCAGAAAACCCCTCCGTCCACGAGGCTTCCTGCTGACCTCACTCATGTTTTCCTAGCACCAACCAGAACGAGCAAGGGCAGGATATGGAGCTACCAGGAGCCAGCCTGGGAGCGAAGGTGATTAAGTCCATTGGCCCTTGCCCAAATCCAATGTGAAACCCCTCCTCCCATGCTCAATGATCCCTTTATCAAGCAGGCAAGTTGCTAATTCCTGTCTCGCTCTGACCACTCCAAAATACTTCCAGGGCTCATAGAGGGGAAGAAGAATACCCCATCTCCATTGAGACCTCAGCGCTGTCTTTTAACTCCTCAGGTTTCTTGCTGAAGTCCTGCATCTCTTTGATGTTGCTTCGAAAAAAAAGGAACCATTATCATCTCTTTGCTTATATTCCTCTCTGCTCTGGCTCTATTCAGGCGTAATGGGGTTTCTCTGAGAGAAACAGCTGATAACATCACTTCTCAGGCAAAGAGGCTTGGCTCTCACCTCGGTGGGTCCACAAGGGTCCTGGCACGGTGGTCTGGCATCCCAAAGCTCAACCTGTCTCCCCAGGAATGCGTGCTTTGCAAGGAGCAGTGCTTTGGAAGGCAACTGCACAACAAAAGCCATCAGAACACAGGGAGCAAACAGGGCCAAAGCTATTAGAGACTGGAGAGTGCTGCTTATAGGTATCACTTTCCCCCCTGAATGCATAGGAACAAAGAGTTCCATGGAATTTGGATTATTTAACATAGTAAACATTAAGCAACTTGTGGTTGATGTAAATGCATCCTTAATAGGCTGGTGGAATTCCTTGGGACCCATCCAAGTTCATGTATAACCTCCAGCTCTGCTCTCACAGACATCGTCCCCCTGCTCCCCTCTGGGTGCTTTCCTTAATGCCACAGTAGCAGACAAATGTAATTTGGAGCAGAAGAGCTCACGGCTCACTGCTCTCACTGTGAGCTGCACAGGGAGCCCAGTTCCCAGCTCAGCACTTGGTCTCCTATTCACTGTGACTCAGTATCATACGCCTGGGTCCCCATCCTTTGAGTAATGAATGCTGGAACACTTGATTCAAAGTGAGAGAGCTTAAACATGTGGTGAAAGGCTGGCCCAGGCTATCTTAAAGGTCAATGGCTGGGTGATGCTGGTGGTGCTGAGTCAAACACATTTGTACTCTAACTACAGGCTTTGTAGGTATAGTGGGAGGGTTTTTTTGTGGTTGGGACACATGTGAAAGCCCAGGGAGGTGCTGGAAGGGAAGCTTTATGAGATGGTTGAGCTGATCCAGCTTGCAGCTGCTGAACTGCTCCTTGCCACACGGTCCTGCTCCTTCCCTCACATTGATTCTGGCACTCTTTGAACCCCTGTTTTGGCTCCTTGCACTGGCACAGAACTAAACCAGAAAAGAAAGGTCAGTGGTTTTCTGAGAGTTCAGTAGGCCCCAGAGCTCCCACAACAGTGCAGATGGGGCCAGGAAGAACTGCAGGTTTCTAACTTAGAGCATCTTATCTCTCCTCCGAAGCCTCACCAGCAGCTGTGCTAAGAGCCCATCTGGGAATCCCAGTGAGGCTTTCCTGGGAGTCGGAATCTTCAGGATTTGCCTGGTTTAGGGTCCAACAGAAAGGTAGGTCCTTAGCGAGGCTTTAGAAGCATCTACCAACAGGCAGGGCCTCAAAGTTGAGGAGTTCTCAGGTGAAAGCTGAGACTTCAGATTTAGTCAAATACATCATTTTCAGATGATGATGATTTCTAGGCTATGAACCTATTGGGCTGGACGGGGTGTCCTTACAGGTAGTGTTACAGATGGGAATGGGAAGGAAAGACCTTGTCTATGACTATAGCGAAGTCTTAAACTCCAAGGTGTTAAAATGTGACTTTAACTTGATGAACACTGCAGTGGACAATACAGCACATACGAAGGGGATTTCAAAATGAAATACATAGATTGCTGTTTCCTTTGGTCCAATAAGTTCTGAGCATAATTTCAGTCTCTCAAGGATTTATCAAAATCTCGGCCCCAAAGCAAGGTTTCCTCAGTTTTGCAGTGGTTTTAACTAAAAGGATGGGGTTTAGCACCGGGATTTGCTTTTTCCACTGAGATTCGCTAAATAAAGCAGGAACTTTGTTTAAAGCTTTGGTTAAACCAAATAATCAGTTCTGAGCTGGAAACCAGTTGGGATGGAAAAAAGCCCCATCCCATCAGACCTTTGCAAACAGAGCTCACATCTGGTCCTGAGCATCCCCGTGCTGTTTCCAGCTTTCTCAGCCTTAAGGGCCTCTCAGATTTAAGGGGTACCTGCACATTATCGCCATTTCCCACCCTCACCCAGAGGTACGTGCAGCTCCTGACTGAAGATAGAATATTTTAGAGGGAGACTTTATTGCTCTCTACCTACATGAAAGGAGGTTGTAGCAAGGTGAGGGTTGGTCTCTGCTCCTAAGGAGCAAGGGATGGGACAAGAGGAAGCGGCCTCAAGCTGCCCCAGGGCAGGTTTAGATGGAGCTGAGGAGCAACTCCTGCCCCNCTACCTACATGAAAGGAGGTTGTAGCAAGGTGAGGGTTGGTCTCTGCTCCTAAGGAGCAAGGGATGGGACAAGAGGAAGCGGCCTCAAGCTGCCCCAGGGCGGGTTTAGATGGAGCTGAGGAGCAACTCCTGCCCCACAGGGTGCTCAGGCATTGGAAGAGGCTGCCCAGGGCAGGGCTGCAGGCACCGGCCCTGCAAGGGTTCACACCCCATAGGGACAAGGCCTCAGTGCCATGGGTTAGGGGTGGCCTTGGCAGGGCTGGGAATGGTTGGACTGGAGGAGCTGAAAGGGCTTTCCCAACCTGGCTGATTCTATGATCCTATGGCTCCCTCTTGCTAGCTCCAAAGATGACTGAGGGGACCTTGGGATGGACAAAGAAGGGAGAAGAAACTTCCCTTCCCTGCCTTCCATCAACCAAATGGCTGATTTACCTTCTGATGCAGAAGTTCAAGTGGATTGAACAGAGCTGGGCAGGAACTCAAGGTATGAGTGCAGAGCAAAATAAAGCAAGGACCAAGGGGCACAGCAGGCTGACATCCATGCTGCTCAGCTCTGGTCCTGTCTAAAGGAAGGCTGACCACATCTCCATCAGGTAGCAGTAGACCTGACTCTCCTCGGTCCCACCAGCACAGTCTCATATCTAATGTGGTTTCTCTCCATTCAAAGTGTCTGAGATAATGTGAACTCTGCTACAATACAATGCAGCTACAGCATGGATGTGTGTGTTGCAAGCCTGTTTGAGGATGCAGACCCTCCCAGACCAGGTCTGGAGCAGTGCATGGGGTGATCAAAGCCCATCTGGGTGCAATCTCACCCTTACAGGCTATGGGGTGGGGTAACAGGACAGGGTTATCCCCAAACCCACGGGAGCAAGCTGGGGTGGTCCAAAGCCAAGCCAGTGAGGCGCGGGTGAAGCAGCATGGACAGGGAGGGATGCAGGGCTCGAGCAGCCTCGCTGGCCCCCCTTCCTCAGCAGTGTCTGTCCATCCCGAGTTTCCACTTTGGGGAACATTCCACAGTTTTAATGCATTCTGGTTTATGACTAAACCCCAAAGCACAGAGCTGTTCGCCAGGAGGTGACATCTGGCTAAATAAATAACAATTACTGGCTGGTCCAGCATATGTTTTGTTTCGACTGAAACTTTGCTTTTAATAACTAAAACACAGAATATAAATATGCCTGTTGCATATTCAGACACACACACACACACACACATGACTTTTTGTGTGTGTTTGGAAAGCAGAGTGAATTCCACATGAAAGGAAATAAAACACAGAGCTTTTATCCATGTGTTCCAGTGATTTCCATCTCAATAAAAACGGTGGGGATGTCATCCCGCTTATTTTTAGTCATTTTGATGGCAATAAAAAGAAGACTGAAAAGAACATTTCAGTAACGTGTCCCTGACCTTGTCTAGCCATGCAGATGACAACTTGCTTGCTGTTGTGACCATTCTATTTGCTGTTGTGACCATTCTATTTGCTGTTGTGACCATTCTATTTGCTGTTGTGACCATTCTATTTGCTGAGTCTGAAATAAATACAGAAGCAGGTAGTGAATCTGCAGATTTTGGGTGTTTGGTTTAGTTTTATATGCAACACATAGATTCCTCCTGCACTGCTATTCTTTCCTGCTCACTATGCATGGTACATATAAGGAGTATCAGCTACTACCTGTTGTAATGGTAATGGTCTGAGTCTCCAGCCATGGTCATCATCAGTGTGAATCAGGACATGCAGCTGGGGTTAAAGAAAGATAAATANTATTTGCTGAGTCTGAAATAAATACAGAAGCAGGTAGTGAATCTGCAGATTTTGGGTGTTTGGTTTAGTTTTATATGCAACACATAGATTCCTCCTGCACTGCTATTCTTTCCTGCTCACTATGCATGGTACACATAAGGAGTATCAGCTACTACTGTAATGGTAATGGTCTGAGTCTCCAGCCATGGTCATCATCAGTGTGAATCAGGACATGCAGCTGGGGTTAAAGAAAGATAAATAAACAGAACTGGAGGTGTGGGCAGAGAAGAAATGGGATGGGATGAAATGGGATGGGATAGGAAGGGATGGGATGGGATGGGATAGGAAGGGATGGAATGGGATAGGAAGGGATGGAATGGGGTTTCTGTGCAACACACAGCGATCCAGGCTCAGAGGAACTGCTTGAAACGCATCACTTG
>NDXB01021874.1:44261-57727 GCA_002631895.1 Agapornis roseicollis | reverse complement strand
GTGGTTGATGGGATGCTGTATTCTTTTCCTTTATCATTATTATTATTGGTGGTAGCAGCAGTGATTTGTGTTATACCTTAGTTACTAAACTGTTCTTATCTCAACCTGTGGAAGATGCATTCTTTTGATTCTCCCCCCATCTCTCTGGAAGCAGGGGAGGGCAAGAAAGGGGGGTTGAGTGAGTGAACGAGCTGCGTGGTTGGTTGGGTTTAAACCATGACAACTGTCTGCTACCCTGGAGCCAAATGTGTGTTTGACACTCCTCAATGAAGACAGGGTACTATTTTAAGCCACAAAATATCTTTCATTAACCCATTTTTCAGTTACACCTGGTGTATCTACATCTAAGGCTTCCTGGATAAATATATTGTGTTGGAAAGCAATGCCTTTGTAACACCACAGGACACCTGCACACCATCTTCCAGGCAGGCTGCACCCTTTTGTAAAGCCTTATCAAGTGAAGTACTGGAGTCTTGGTACTGCTCTCTTTAGCACTGATCTTCTCAAAACCACCTCTGGCTGAAACATTCTCTTCTGCTTGACCCAGGACTGAGGATATGTCCATTGGAAACCCAAAGGACATGGTGTTTGTGAGAGTGACCAAGCTATGCAGTACCAGCAAGGAACATACTAGAGTTTTATAATGCAGTTACAATGGCTTCCTTGCATATCTCTTCTGGGCATTGTTAATTTTGCTCATTTAATGTACAGGTATTTCCATGAACTCTCAGCTGGGGTACTCAGTATCACCTAAACAGTAAAGGGGAGAAGTTTATAATACACAAAGGAGACGGGCCAGGGAACAGTTATAAATGTATACTAGCAGTGTGAGAACCTGGTGGAAGAAACTGTAAGCTTCTTTGCAACCTGCTTTAATATTGGTTTCACAGTCAGAAGAATAATCCTTGTTATTTAAGCAAAGTTTCATACAAAGTTTATATTAAAGCTCTGCTCAAATAATAAAAGGTTTTTTCTGATTGTTAAAGCTATATGAAAGATGACTGTGAAATGTTTTCATGCTCTTACATTGGCCTCCCACCTGCCAGTGTCACAGACGATTTTACTTTCCAGCAAGATGGCAACTACTAGCACTCAGATGAAAAATACGTGCTAGAATCCCACAACATGCAATAGTTTGTACCACTGGCAAAATACTTATTTTCCCATTAATTATTTAAATGTTGTGTTAGCTGTGTTGACTTTGAGACCATTTCTAACTTACTCTGAACCTTAAGTTGGATGACTCGACCAGCAGAATATTTCTTTTTCAATGAGGTGGAGTGCCCTCCAGGGAGGAACATGCTGTCCTGACAATATCATAATATGCCCCCTTAATTTCCTTAAGACAAATATTTCACATAAATCAACAGAGAAAGTGTTTTCAATAAGAAAGCAAGAGAAAAAAGTCACAACAGCTTTGAATAATCATCTTTGAAGCCTCTCCTGTCTGCCCAAGAGCAACAGTCACAGATTATGCCTCCTGTTAGCAAGTACTTCAAACAAACAATGCTAGGACCTGCCAGCTGCATCCTACATATTTCAGGGGGTTTCTGCTTCTGCCCAGTGGGCTGAATGTTCATTCATGTCTGATGTGCAGGAAGGTACTGTCCAAGTTAGTTTATCCAAAATGAATCCAGTTGACATCTGAGGTCATGCAAATCAAAACAGAAAAAGGTAGACAACCAGGATATTCTCTGCAGAAGCATAGTAGACTACAACCCATACACTAACTAATCAAAATAGTTTTCTCCCCCATCAAATGAATCTCAACATGAGTCCACTACTTCATGTAGAAACCTGGGTTTCAAATGACTGTCCGATTGTAGCCCTCCAACCACCCAGATGAGCTTCTTCTCTTCCATGAATGGCTCTGGTCAGGCACCCAGGGTACCACCCAGAGAAAGAGTGGAGCCAGCTTATGTCCCAAATCTTTGTTTATCCACCCACAACCTCAGCTGACACGTTTCATATGAGACTTAGGCAATACTGAAGCATTTCTTTCCGTATTGATATACTACTGCCTGCTCTGTCTCAGGTATAATGAGACAAATCAGGGACTTGTTCTCATTTCCGTTCACAGTATCACTGAGATCAGCACTAAAACAGTCCAGTTCCACTAGCTCTTCTCTGTATCCGCATGGAAATACGTGCTGAACATATGGACCAAGAATAACCAAAAAATTATCAAACCTAATAGAAATGCCGTACTTTAGAAAACTTTATGAATTAATCTTTCTAGTTTGTTAAGCAAGATGCAACTCAATTACGTTATTTAAATTAACAATAAAGACTATTGCAGTATATTTCACCCAACAGGAACACAAAGCAAGATCTGAAAGCACAGGCTACTTCAAGGATGTGCCTAAAATGCAGTCAAATGGAGGCACTCTTGAGCTAGTTTTAAACTTGTCAGACTTGGATGATATTGGCAGCATAGTCAGGGTAGCAGTGTTCAGCATGGACAAACATCAGCTCCATCAGTAAATGGTGTTATTTTCCCAGTTTTTTGGAGGGGTCATGTAATTACACTTGGCACTGA
Source organism: Agapornis roseicollis (assembly GCA_002631895.1). Classification (NCBI taxonomy): domain Eukaryota; kingdom Metazoa; phylum Chordata; class Aves; order Psittaciformes; family Psittacidae; genus Agapornis; species Agapornis roseicollis. The sequence continues at coordinate 55,188 of NDXB01021874.1, read as the reverse complement.
GCTGCTAGAGCTACACCCCTAGTTTGTTTGAAGATCATTAGATCGTGACTGTATGAGCTGCAAACACGGCAGCACAGATACTGCTATATGCCTTGACTCAAAGGAGGGTAAGGAGTGGGAGGATGCTGCTTGTGTTTGCATTCGTGCCATGTAGCTCTAATGAGTCACTCTGACTGTCCAGCAAGAGGTACATTGCAACATGTTGTCTCAGGGCCAGGTATAATGAGACTGTAAAGGCTATAATCAAAGGATTTGCTAATGGACCTGGGTTATTTTGTCCCTGATGGACCTTTTTGCAGGTCAAGTGCTGATACTGTTGACAAGTCGAGTATAGATAAAAATATTTTTTCTATAATGAATAGCTAGAGCCAGTGTATTACCTCAGTTGACTGCAATAGTCACCAGCTTTTCCAGCAAAAGCTTGTTTGCTTGTTTCTTTACATGTAAAAGAGCAGCTGTAATAGATTCAGAAAAAATATGGGTTTATTCATCTGATAAGTGTGACCAATTAGAGTGTTAATATGTTATCAGGGGTGCAAGAAAAGGAATAGAGTTCAAGCCCAAATGTATGCAGTCCAAGTAAAGGCAAAGTACAAAGTGCCTTGTGTAGTTAATTTCTTGCACAGATTCCTTCAGTACTGTAGGTTCTGCTACCCCAGGTGCTTCCCCTAACATCCCTGCCAAGCAGTGGGTCATGTAATTCATTTAACTTATCTCTAGCATCTCAGAAATTGTATTTGCTGACAACATGCTTGATTTTGATCCCAGGTCTGGGGTGCAGGCAGAGAGCAACAAGCAAAATGTCATCCACCTTATTGCTGCACAAGGACTTCATGGTAAATCCCACCTGCATTACTTCTGCCACACACAGCCACACTTCCTAACTTAGTTCTTCAGCTACCTCTGCCTAGTTTTGAAAGCGGCTGCTCTTAGGTAGCTGATGAACATTTACCAAACCAAACTCAAGTAGCAATTTATCTTCTCTTACTGTAGTTGATCAGTATTTTCAACCTGTGGTAGAAGGCACTTTTCCTGGTGGGTTCAGTAATGGAATTTACAGAAGCTCTTTCACTAGTTGGGTCATGTCCCTGCCTCACAGAGAGAAAATTTCAAAAGTTAGATAATTTAAAGAGGGTTGTTTAGAAAAGAGAAATGGTGTTCCGGATCCTTGAGGAAACCTCTTCAAAATGTGCAATAACTTTTAAGTTAGACCAAAATGGTTGTGCAAATGTTGTGATATTTCTGAAAGACAGAAGTAAAATTCTTGGAACATTCTAGTACCCCGACTAGATCATTATCAGTTTCATGCATTTAGCACCCAGGTGAAATATAAGGATCATAGAATAGAAACACTTCTTGCTGAGATTGGCACGCTGCTTTGCAAGAGGAAAAGAAAATTTTATTCTTTAATAGTTTGACAGTTGATTAATGGTTTAGCTGAGCAAAAGAGCATCCATATACTTTATTTCCTATAGGTCAGTGTTTTCACCTGGAAAACTAGTAGCAGCCCAATATGATGTTGTCCAGATGTCTGTCAGGAGAAAGATACCAGGAGATGATACAGAAGATAAGGAGATAGAGACAGATGGAGATGGAGAAAAACTTTCAAAAAAATTTGCTCCCAAAAAGTCATGATCTGACCAAAAAGCTGCTGTGGAACCTATATTCATAATCACCCATTCAAACAGGACATCTAGCATTCAAGGATTCACAAATGATCTATGGAACTTAAATTGAGCTTTTCATTTACAAGCTAATTACACAGACCTATCTGCACAGCTAATATATTTTTTGTTCACAAATGTTAATATAGTTCATAAGTTAATATGTGAACTGAGATTAAGCTAATGAAAGCTAAATGGAATTTTAGCTAAAACATATCTTTGTTTTAGTTAAACAAATGTTTAGTTTCAAATCATAATACAGAAAGTGCTTTTACAGAATATGAAAAGGCACTGCAACATGTCATAGCATATGGTATGCCACCCACAAGAATAAAAAACATCAAAACATCTGAATCATGCCATCTAAGTTGTAACATGCACAAACACAAAGTTGTGAATTCCAGCTTCTTAATAAGAAGGATGTCATATATGTTAATCTCAGGTGGGTTTGGATATGACCTTTGCACAGCAGCTGAGTTTCATTAGAGGGAAGCACTATGTTCTATAGAGTCACACTCCTGGGCTCCTAAAAAATAGGCAGAGTTAAATACTAGATAAAAACCCAAGGAAAAGAAATAGATACAAAGTGCTGTTACCCCTGGAGTAAGATGTAGCAATATCTACTTACCATACAGGTCAAGTAGATATTAGATCTTGGCTACATTATTTGTGATTGCAACAACCATAAATAGGATAGAAGAAATGGTGAAATATATATATATGTCTTTCTGATGCAGCATAAAACTGACATCTTGCCCATTTCTTGACATTAAGGATTCTGCTGCTAAGTCTGTGTTGGTTTGGGTTTGGGTTGGATTTTTTTTTTTTTCAAAGAAAGGGGCTATTTTTCATGGAGCAAAATGGTAGATTTCATGAAGTAACACCGCATTTCATAAACAGATATTTCAAGAGACATTGTCAACCAAATAATGCTTTATAAGGCACTAGAAATGATTCACTGCATGTCTGATAAACAACTTTTATTCACTTTTAGCTTACTAAAATGTTACCGTACTCTATGAAGTTGAGTGGCTGCAAATGTGAGTCAGGAATCCTTTGTCCTACTTTTTTTCTTCTCATTCACTGAGAAGGAACAACTGACTGGATTAGTTCCCTTCCAATGGGTTAGGACTCTGCCATGAGAAACAGACCACAAAGATCAGCAGAGAAAGAGTAGACAGTAAAGAACAGGACCTTCTTTCCTTGAAGAAAACTATTTTGTTTTTTCTTGAAGACATCAAATCCCTTCAAATCAAACCATCTCCTCCATTCTCACCCTTTCTCTTAAATTTATCTCTTATGAATGACTAAGATACCTGTATTTCCATACATATGTTTAGATAATGGGTCATAGGCAACTCTGTAAAAATATAATTAAGCATACAGATGTATTATCAGAGCAAATACTAAAATGCAAAATCCCATTCACTTGCCCTTATTTTGTCTGAAGTCAATTGGTAATATTCTCCTCTCTCAAGCATTTTCCATACATGTCTAGGAAGTGACAAACTGGCAGAAATGTGAATTTCATATTTTTGCCAGAATATTTTTTAACTGACCAGCTCATGAGGGTAGTGAAGATGTTATTCTTTCCAATGGCAGTCGCCCAAACCCCAAAAGCTGGACAAACTCCAAGAGTGGGAGCTCTGATACCTACAAATTTCTGTTTTCTGGATCTTGAACCTGAATGGATAAAATGATCTCTGGGTTATGTTTGAAACAGTTGTGTGATGTGGCTGGGGACTGATGAACACTGAAGAGCAGCCAAAAGTAAATCTAGAAGACACTGATGCTACTGAATGTGCTTGTTGATCTGTGCGAAAGACTATGCTGCAGAATTCAGTTGGTTCCTAGACCATATTTTCTTCTTATACACAGAAGAGCTTCGGGGCCTTTATGCTTCCTTCTGAAAGTGTCTTGTTTCTTCCCAAATTATAATCACACTTTCTTCTAGAGTTTACATTTCCCTGGTTTGGCCAGTAAAACAAACCTTGTGGAACATAAAAAGCAACCCCTCTGACCAAGAGCCAGATAAACCAATCTACTATGCATTCACAGTATCCAACATTGGACAAAGAGGTGGACAAAGAAAAAGTCATCAGAGATGGGATTGCTCTACATCATGCAAGACTTGAGTGCCTCAATGTGCTTTTCGGTGCAATGTGAATTGTGGTAGCTCATATATTCCTTGACCACCTTATCAGAGCTGCAGACGTGTAACTACAGATCTACAAAGAGGTCCCCCCAAAAATGAATAGTTTGTGTCACAAGCAGTGCTCACTTCATTTTTTATAAAACCCCTCGTGTCCTTTTTAAATCTGCTGCTTGTTAGGACTCACTTCTGCTAAGTTCCTAATCAAAAGCCCACAGTGACAATGAACAAGCCTACAATAAACTGAAATCATAGTCCATATTTCGCTTACTTGTTTGTTTTAACAACAATACCCAGGTCTGTCAAAACTATAAACAAGCCTGTGAAAAGTTACATTATCTCTAGTCATCCCTCTTCCCCGTCACCTCAGTGGCTCATCCACAGGTTGTATCTTCTCTTTAAGCATGGTCACATTTCTGATAAGTGGCTAAAAGTAACTAGCAAAAAAGGCAACTTTACTTTTTCTGTTCAAAAAAAAGCATTAAATCATATAACCCAGTTGCAAGTAGATAAGTATGATTCAAGTCCCAGAGATTTCACTGAAGTTTAGATCAGATCCACAGTGACTATGCGGGGCAATTGAAAAGTCTAAGCTCTGACAATCAGCAGGTAGAGTGACAGTCTGCAACTACACTGGAGGAAGGGAATGAGCAAAACCTAACGTGAACAGAAGGTGTTAGAGTTGGTGGAAACATCAGGAGAAGGGGCTGTGTCCTTCACAACAGTCTCACTTCTTGAACTGTCAATTTAACTTCGATGTTCTTCTCCTCCTAGAAGTATGTATGCCACTTCCCTCTGATACCCTAACAGGTCCACCCAGCATGGTTCCAGGTACTGGTGGTACATAGTGGAAAATTCCTGAGGAAATAGTTTATCATTTACTGATTCTTTAATCCAGAAAACAGGATGCAAGAATTTGTTTCAAAAGGAAGTTATGATTGAAATGTCAAGTATTTGGAATGTGGAAATTGGCAGTTTTAGTCTGATTTATGCAGCTTTATCTGACCTTGCTCCACCGGACATGATTACACTATGATGCAGTCACGGAGGATAAAATCCTAATGTCTGTTGCTGCTTGAATGGCTGAACTCATCCAAGGCAGATACAAATTCCTCTGAAAGGGACTGAGGACTGTATAGTTAAAGTCTGATGTCAGTAAAACCCCAGCCTCTTGCTGGAGAAGTTCAGTGATGCTGGAAATGCTTTGTGAAGCAAGGGAAGGAATGGTCTCATAAGATAGATGGATGCTGCTTTGATTAATATAATTCAACCATTGCCTTTCTATAGAACTTCCATACAATGCTAAGCACAACATTTAAATCCAGCTTTCCACAATTGATTGCAAGCTGCATTTTCCATGTTAAGGATTTCAAATCGCAATCAATATTTTGTTTTGAAAACCAGTGAGCAAATGACTGCTAACCACACCAAAATTATCAGCTCAGTGTCTTCCATGGGACATACAAAATTAACACAGATTTCACATGTCTCTGATCTTTGGGTTCCCAGTTAAATAATGGAGTTAAATCCTCATTTTGCAGAGTCATTCTGAGGGTTAATCTGTTAATGTTTGTGAGGTAAGCAGAATAGAAGTAAAGAGAGCCATAGACAGCCTGGTCAGAAAATTCCCAAATCTGTATTTAACAGAGTGAGAATCTGGCATGAGAAATATTGCTGAAAGCCCTACTTGGGCACAGCAAACACGCAGGCTTCATTAGCTGATCAATGAGTGAACACTAGCTCCTCAGTGCCTGGGTGAAACAGGCCTACAGCAAAGGTAGTCAGGTTGTAATGCAAGCCTCAGTTTTGGTGTTTCCTAACTTTCTGCATTTTTGGTGACCTTCTACTTTCATTTGCAGTATAAAACAGCTTTAAAAAAATGGCCAGCTCTCATTGCCTGGTCACAGCTTCAGTTTTGCTGATGTGGTGCCAAGATACTTTTTCAGTGTTTGCTCAATAAAGTAAACAGGACCAGAAATGCCTGTCAAATATTTAAAATCCCAGTGTGCTAAAGAGCATTTCAGAATGTTTCTTAGAATGCTCTAAAAATCTGAAGTGCCAAAGTAGTTAAAATCCTCGTCAGAAAGTTCAGAAGATTGCCTGAAGGACCGTGTTCTGGATCCGTGATAGCAGAAGAAATGAATTCCAGACTGCTGCTCCACCTGTGTTAGTATGTTGCACAAAAAAAAAATAAATAAACTGCTGCAAAAAGGTACAGGGAAGCAGGAAATCTGGAGTCTAAAATATGTCAACGTACACAAACCCGTGGTTTGTAATTGTGCACACTGTAAACCATCTGTCTAGCAGTTAAATACACTCTCATTTAAATGAGTAAGTACGTTTAATGGACAAAGTATTAAGATCACTGAGGGGTGAAGTTTTACATTTGCAGTGTGCAAATGCCAAAGTGGAACCACTTGTACTTTTTCAATACTACATACCTTTAAAATAACTAAGAAAAATTACTACTTACCTGCTGCATACCAAAACCTGGTTCTTTTTAAGCAAATCATTAAAAACTGGAATAAATCGCATTAAAAGCCTGATGGTCTCATGGCCTCCATTCCAGAAGTATAAATCAGGCTGCAGCTCATCTACTGCTGTTATGAACTCCTTAAAAACACAGAAAGTGATAAATACAGGGAGGAATGGTTTAATTACCTTACTTCTGGTATTCATTGTCATTTCTATCATCTTTTAAATAAGACAAGACTGGAGAGATCTCTTCTAAACACCTTAACTAATACGTTGTCAGTGTTTAAACAACAATTACTGCACAAAAATGGAAATTAGCTGATACGATCAAGCCATATGGCTAATATAATTGATTTGTTTAGATTTTTAAAAATGATGAAAAACAAAGCCAGAACAGCAGCATAATATAATTTATAAATTTAACTAGAGGTGATATGTTCCATTTAGTTCTACAACAAACAACATCTTCCTGGTGTTTTATATTAAGTATAATGAGAGAAGAACCGCGTTGTGTCCTAAATAGACCTGACCCGGCAAAACAGATTTCCGAATGACTCGGGGCAGTGAAGTTGCTGACTGTTGACCAAAGAGGGTACTGGTAGCGGGGGCTTAAGGAAGACCCAGGGTTGGAGGAGCGGTGCCCCCGGGGCCGTGGCGGGGAAGGGGCCGGGTCCTGGGCATTCCCTCGGGTCTCCGAAAGCAAGCGACCCCTGCGTGGGGGAGGCAGTGCTCACGAAGCGGTACCCAGAAGGCTCGGGGTCAGGTTTCTGAGCGCTTTTTCAATTGCTCCTGGAACTTAGATTCGATTCGTAGTTTTTAGGACCCGTTCGCTGTCACAACGAGCCGGTAGTTCCTGTTCCGATTGACTCGCACTCAGCAAAACAGACAGAAGCCACAATACATCTGAGCTGGGAAATGTATTTGTTTGTTTCTCTGCTCTGAAGTTTTTCAGAGGCTTCCTTGGTTGCCTTGAGGATGTGTTTTGTCCTCTGCCCGATTACTGCTACGTGGACGTTTCTCTATACGGGCTGTGAACGGCAATTTTGAGTCTGGGCTAGCAAAAAGAATGGAAGTTTGGGAAAGGGACAGCTTCGTTTTTCTGGCAAGTTCAGTAGGCTGCCAAAGCTGAGTGTGGGGAAGAAGGAGCCCTACCAGCTGGCTAGTGTGTACACTGGGGGACTCTACCCCTCTCGGAGACACACCACTAGCAGCACCCCAGAGGCACCTTTGCTCTCTAGCAAACACCCCGAAGCTGTTTTACCCTTAGAATGGAATTTCTTTGCTTGTTTTATCGGACAAAACTGCCCTCGTCCTGATGACTCCTTCACACTGGAGGATAACGAGTTCAGCCTCTGAATATCAAGAGAAGTTAAACTGAATTAGGTAAAAACCTTATTTGCGTAGTCTGGAAACTGTAGACATGGCTTAACCGATCACTTCACTCCTCTGAAATTCGCTCCCATCGCTAAGAACTGAAAGTCTCATTAAGGTGCTCTGATCGGAGTTCTAATAACGTGTTAATAATCCCAGGCCATTGGTTAAAAAAGGAAGGCTTTCAACCAGCTGGTGCGTTTGGAAGAAACATACCGTGTGTCCGTTCCGGAGCGGAGTGTGGGAAGCAAGGGCAGGGCGGGCACGGCAGAGGAGCTGCCTGAAGGGGGGCTGGGCCCGAGCCGGGATGGGCCGGGAAGGACTTGCAGGGACGGGCAGCTTGGCCTGCTTTACATCCTGGTGTGCATGCGGATGTACATTTATTTATTTAAAATTTAAATAAACTTAAATAAAATAAAACAAAACAAGGAGGACTTCAAGCCGCAGTCTGTGCCTCACATGATTTTGTAAATAAAACAGCTAAGATGATGTTGGGTTGTTTGTTTTTTCCCCTGTCATTAGAGTCCTTCTTGGTGAAAGCAAGGCACGAGTGGCAGAGCCCAGGGCCTCTCCTGCCAGTCCGGATGTAGGAGCACCACAAGTCCCCAGGACCGGGGGTCGGCGATAATGAGACCCTACGCGGGGATGATTGTCTTTAGGTGCAAAGATCCATGATTAATGGTTTATCAGGAACTTAGTTTCACTCGCTTAGACCCAACAGGATGCACAAGGCCTTCAGAGATTGCTTTTCTAGATGTAAAATTGACTTCCCTACCTCGTCTCCTTGGCTCGTTACTATTATCATCTGGGTTTAAATTTCTCTTTTTAAACAGTGTAATCTTTCTTCGGTTGTGCACCCTAGAGTAAAAACCAGGGCATCATTTTCACATCAAAGAACTGTCAGCTCTCTCGTATGAATTGCTGCCCCTTGCACCCTCTCTAAAACACTACCCTCGACACCCGAGCATGAGGAGTGAGGTGGAGATATATCGTTGTAATCACAGCCGTTAAAATTGAGTTTCACACTGGAGAGCCGCAACGCGAGGGATCTCCTCGGAGCGGGGCGGTGTGGACCAGCCCGTGGGCTGGCACCAGCCAGAGTGGGGCAGGGACAACCTCAATCCCCGGAGCGTCCCGCTCCGCCGGCCCCCGCTGTGCTCCCATCCGGGAAGGGCTCCCAGCGAGTCCAGGAGCCATGCAGGGCCGCTCCGTGGCAGACCGCGGGGGGAGAGCCCACTCCCAAGCAGCCACTGCCGCCTCTTCGGGGCTCTCGGCGGCATTTTTCGCCTCCACCTGCCACTTCCCCGAGCACTGTGCTCTGCCCCAACCCTCTGTCCTGCTCCGGGCGTGCTCTCGGAGGGGCCCCCCTCGGTGCGGGGCGCACCGGGGACCCGAGGCTGAGCCGCTGCTCCCCGGTGCAGCCGGTGTCCGTCTCACCGGTCTCTCTGCTCACACCGAGACCTTAAAAAGTTTCTTTCTATCATGTGTACCCCTCCCGGATTAGTTCTCTGAGCTCGGGGAACCGGCTGGACCGCTCCCCGCACGTCCTGCCTCCCTGCTCGGTCCCTCCGAGTCTGTCCCCGCCTGGCCAGAGGAACAGGGTCAAAACTGTGAGGTCTGTCACCACCCTGGTGGTCGTTCTCCCGGGCTAGAGGAGCTAGGGGTGAGCAGGGCGTTCACCTGGGCCTTGGCGGTTTCCCTCCCGGAGCTGAAGTGCTCGGTTTGATCACTGCGATCAGTGGAGCCCGTGAGAAAGGGAGAACTGCGAAGGGAGCAATCCTGCCGGGAAAGGGGGAGAGGCAGCACGTAAAGGGGAGCTGCAGTTTCCTGTCCTGTCTCATAAGGAAATCAACACGAATCATTAAATATATATATATACTTTCTTGTCATGGAAAAGGAGGGTTGTTTCTGGTTTTATAATTTAGTGGGGATTAATTAACACGAAATGGCTTCGCCAGATGACGGAGCAGGAGTGAGAGGACCTCTTCCTAATCACCCTGGAGTTCAACGCTCAAGGCGGGGGGTCACAAGCCGGGTCCGTCCCGTGTGCCCCCCTCCCGGGACCCCCCACGGGGCTGACACCCGCTCCCCAGGAGGACTCCAGCCCAGTGCTGGGGCACACCGGCACCGGGCCAGCCTCGGATGGGGGGGTTAAGGGTAAACTCTGTATTCGCAATGATGTTCTGCCCAGGCCTTGAAGAGGAGGGGGCTCTAAGGTTTTCAAACGGATCCGACACGCCTAAAAAGTCCCTGTGTGCCATCCCTAATGCCTCCAGCGGACGGAGAGCTGCTCCTTCAAGTCCTCCTGAAACGCTGGGTCGGTCATCCTCCTCCTCCCCCGATCGCCTTCCATTAGCACGGACCTGTCGAGAACCATGTGTGTCCCTGATTTCTCCTCAGCTTCTGATGATGATTTTCTTGCTGATTACTAACTTCAACCCGTTAGAGGTAATGTTGGAAAACTGCGTTATTAGCTAGCCTGAAGGTAATTAGTACTTCCCCCTGCCACTGCGTCTATTGTACAGCGTGTAAAAGCCGAGTGTCAGCCCCGAGCATCTAATATTTCTCCTACAAAGACCACTCATAGATAATGAGTCAAGAGCCCTAAACGGAGCCCAAGTAAAGGACACTTATCAGAAGTCTCTCTTTGAGGACAGTAATTAATTGCGTCTTCGGAAAACATGAAGTGCTCCCTCGAAGCGACTTGCTGGCTCTGGTGGAGGGAGCCGGAATTTGCTGGAGAATTCACGGGAGTGTTTCCAGGCGAGTTTTGCCTATTGTTGTTAAAAAACGCACATATCCACAGGGCTACATTACCCGACCACCCCCACCACCTCTCCCCACTGCCACCCCCCGCAGCACAGTGCAGCTCCTTCGCCTTTCTTTGGTAAACACTGTTAAAACAAACACCCTGCCTCGGCTGCTGCAGCCAGACCTGCTCTCTGCTTTAATAAAGGCACAGGGAAGACCAGAACCCGCGTCCAAGACTGCTGCTTAATCCAATGAAGGCAATTTCCGAGGATAATTGCGAACATGTTTTAATGCATATGCATGAAAAAGGATTTTTTTCCGAGAGACCGACTTTACATGCTTATGTAATTGATTGAGGCGCTGACCCGCTATTCAAAATGTTATTTGAGAACCATCAGAATGCGTAAACTTGCAAATTGCCCAGCTTGTATCTGAATTAATACCTCATTCATCATCATTATGGGTTGATAAGTTAATTTAACCATTTCATTCTGCCTTAATGAGCTATAGTTAA
>NDXB01021874.1:26128-41690 GCA_002631895.1 Agapornis roseicollis | reverse complement strand
AAAAAAAGAAAAAGAAAAGAAAAAAAAAAGAAAGAAAGAAAAAGGGAGGAGAAAAAAAAAGAACTTATCTAAGAGAAGCCCAAGGGATCACTCCAGTATATATTTAACCAAACTGCAATTAAAGACAGTATCAGCTTGTATCATTTAGAGCTAATGCAATAATAATGGTAAATTACAGGGCCAAAATGGCTTGTGATAGCAGTCTCCGTATTCCCAATAGTTTCCACGTCGTTGTAATTAATGCCAGGGTGAGCAGTTGGTGAAAGAAAATTTCGGGGAAGGGACATCTTGGGTTTCAAACCGAATGGAAATAGACTGCTTTGCACAGACCATTGACTCTTGCATTTTTCCATCGAAATATCGATTTTACGGCCGATCTGTAAATACGGAAAGAGCCGGGCCGGGAGCGGAGGCCGGGGGGAGCGGAGCTGCCGCACCCCCTCGCTGCGGGCTCTCCTCCTCCGTCTCCTCCTCCACCACCGAGGAGCGGCAGCGGCCTCCGTTCTGCTTTACAAATGGAGGCAGAAGCCCTAAAAACCAGTCCCGGGATGTGTAGGGTGCCTTCTCGACATGAGATGAAAGGCGCACCTTTTCCAGGCTGAAAGACGACTGATATTTTCTCAGCTAACTGGAGAGGCCGAGCACGGACAAAATCGCAAAACGCGGGCGAAATCATTCCTCTCCCTTGTTTTTCTTACAGAATATCTCTGCAATGTTTGTAAACACACATCTGTTTAGCCAGCCAATTAATGTTAAACCAATGTTTGGACTTAGCACACATTTGCTATAAACATGAGTAATGCACGGCATTCGCAGTAAAAATACTGATTAGTATGAATTAATCCATCTGATATGTGTATTAAAAGGCATTTAAATATGTTGTTTTAAGAAGTTCTCATAACCCTGGATGCCATATTTAAAAACAAACATCAGCACGCAGTGTTTTGCAGCCTCTTAAACAAATAATCTCGGTTTGATTTAAATAACATTTATTTTACATGACCAAACACAATAAATAACGTAATATACAAAGCTTTATAATTATTGCACATTTGTAAAATATTTTACAGTGAGTTCGTACAGCCAGCAATATTTAAAGCACAAAGACTTTATTTACAATTTCATATAATAACCAGGTCCAACGGACCTAACATAAAACGAATTTATGTTAATTTTACCAACCAGCATCCTCATCGATCATTTAATAGACATATATCTATATTTTGGAAAAATGTAAACATTATTGCCAAAATCGTCGTATATACATCCCATACTTGTGTGATCATAGCAAACGGTTCCAACGATCGAAAAGGTTAAGCTGGTAAAAGAGTGCTACGTTTTGGTCTATTTTCTTTAGCCTTAAATTATATATTAATAAAAAAATTTCAATGTAAACTCAGTGAACAACAGCTGGTATAATCGATCTTTTTACATAAGTAGTCTTCCTATTCGTTCTTGACAAAATGAGAAATATGTGGGTTAGGTGTCTTCTACCGTGCTTTAAAGTTCTCTACCCAGAAAATGTACACGTCTTGTCAGGAATCGGCTCCAGAAGCCTGGGGATTTCTCCTTTACCCTTCCCTACCCATGCCCAGGAAATCTGTCCCACTGGACAAAAAAACAAAACAAAACAAACCACCCTACGATTTATGTTCACTGAACAAAACAGCAGAGCCTTTAAAATCAGTTCCTGAAAGTTCTTTATCAGAATATGAAAAAAATCCAGTGTCTTAAAAATAGAAGTATTTCAGGACACTTACTCGAAATATATAATCGAGATTATTTTTCTTTATCTTTTTGTGTGTGTGTGAAAGTGTACGTGTGTGTGTATTCACATTCACACAGGGCCTAAACAAGCAATAGCAAGTTAGATGAGGGCTTCAACTCTTCAGAAAAATCTCATTATGTGAAGAGTGAAGTGGCTCTGTAGGGAGCATTATGGAAATATCTGGGTTTGATTTAATGAGGTTCTTCACATTGGTGGAATATCAACTTAACAGAGAAAAGTCTACGCGGGGTGTCCAAGTTACCAAAATGAAAATTGGCAATTGAGATGATAAGAAAGTGGCTTTCTTGTGCGAAATCACTTCAGGTAACAGAGATAACATTAAATAACATACATTCTATGCACCAAGAACAATGTTTTATGTACCAAGTCTCTTATCTGTCTCTTCTAATGACTTCCCTTAGCGGGTTGTTAGTACTTGACAGCAGGTCTCTGTGCGGGGAACTTTTTTCCAATTCCACATTCAAAGGAGGTCCATCAGAGAACATGATTGGCAATTTTCGTCATAATCTGCACATTATTAGCATCAAAATTGACATGGCAGTAACACTGGTGGTTTTTGATGTGCCTTTCTTCAAGTTCAAGGAAGTCCCTCCAGTAGCAGTGGTTTGGTATAGCAGGTCTCAGTTACCCAGTGGTGGCTTTTCAGAGGCAAAGACGCGATAGAGATGCGTGAGAAATAAATCCAAGAGCCGTTTTACCGGGAGGAGAGAAAGACGCGAAGAAAAAGAATTAGATTTAGAAAAGTGTCTGGAAAGTAAATGCTTCAGGACAACAGCCTACACCTAGAGAGATTCAAGTATTTCCCAGATAGTGTGGATGGTGGTAGTTAGAAAGCGTGAGCTTAAAAAATGCCTCTCCCCATCCTGTCAATCTCACACTTCCCTTCCCGTTACTGGCCCGGCAGAGGCAACCTCATTAGCTACCGCTCGTCGCACGAGACATTGTCCGTTTCGTCGAACTCAAACCGAAATAATAACCAAAAGAGGAAAAAAAATAAAAAGAAGAAGCAGAAACACATTCCCTTCCGCAGCATCCCCCTCCCTGCGCCCGCTGGCCCTGCCGCCCGCAGCCCCGCGGAGCCCTGCGCCGGGCACCTGGCACTGCACGGCAGCGCGCACCGCGGGGCCGCCTACGCTGGGGCGCAAGATCCGCGGAGCGCCCTCCACGCCGGTCAGCAGTAAAAAAATAGACGGAACTTTCTGGGCCAGCCCGGAGTATCCCCGGCCCGCCCCCCCAACCCTGACCCCTGTACAAAACACCCCCCGCCGCCGGGCCCGGGCGCGGTAGTTATCTAGTGAGCGGCGCCTCCTCCCGCTGGTCCGGCGAGGCGACTGCGGCCTTGCTGAGCACGGCGGCCGAGTAGGGAAGGAAGCCGCTCTCGGAGCGCTGCCCTGCCGCCGTGCAGGGGAAGTCGGCGGCGGCGGCGCCCCGTGAACCCAGCGCCGAGGCTGCCGCCGCTGCCGCCGCCGCCGTCTGGCTGCTGTGGCAGCTGAGACAGGAGCAGGGTGCCGAGCCCCCAGGCGGCCCCGATCCCGCCGCCGCAGCCGCTGCTGCCGCTGCCGCTGCCGCCGCCGAGGCGGCCGCGCTGCTGTTGAGGCCGGCAGTGGCCGGTGCCTGATAGAGGCCGGGGTGTCGGAAGCTGCAGAGCAGCTCCGGGCGGGAGTAGGGGTGCGAAAGGGCCCGGAAGGTGTCCAGCGGTCGTATGGAGGTGGCGAAGGGAGCGGCGGCTGCCCCCGAGGCGGCGGCGGCAGCGGCTGCGGCGGTGACCCCGACGTGCGGGTAGTAGTGGAGCGGGACATGGGAGTGAAAGGGATAGGGCAGACTGCCTGTGGCCGCGGCGTGGGTCATCATGTAGGTGTAGAAGCTGGGGTCGGCCGGGTGAGGCCAAGACATGGCCAGGCGTTGCCTCTTGTCCTTCATCCGCCGGTTCTGGAACCACACCTGCGCGGGGAGACAAGCACAGTCTGGCTTAAGCGCCTTTCCAATCCGCACCTCACCGCACCCGCTGCCGGGCACCCACCGACACCCAGAGCCAAGGCGGCGTGGCCTGTGGCCATACCGCTTGTAGAAGACCTCTCTCCCGCCCGGGCAGTAGCCTGTGACCCTGCCCGAGGGGACCGGTGGGCACAGTCAGTCCCCTGGGTCCGGGGGAAACCCTTCTGTCTGAATAAATATTTCCCCTTCAGTCACCCCCTTCCCCCACGCAGGGCTATGTCTTTAAGATATTGACGCTCTCATCCCCCTGTGTTTAATAGCTGCGTTTATTTTTCCTCCCCTCTTCTCTTTACAAAATGTTCTAACGCGATAAAAAATCGATAAGGAAAATAAATAACAACAACTTCTTAAAAAGCAAACGAAAAGTGTTAGGTGTGGAGCAGCAAACGAGCCCAAGAGATGAGTGCACCTAAGGGCCTGGCGAGCCCTCAACCCCCGAGCAAAGCCGGCTGCCGGTCCGAGGGGGCCGGGGTTCAGTGGGGCTGCGCGGGGCGCGGCGTACCTTGATGGTGGTCTCAGGGAGGTTGAGGGCGGCGGCCAGCTCGCAGCGCCGCGGCCGTGACACGTAGTTCTCCCGGTAAAACTCCTTCTCGAGGCGGGCGATCTGCTCGCGGGTGAAGGCTGTCCGGTACCGCCGCACCTGGTCGGCCCCCGCCGCCGAGCCGCCCAGCGCTCCGCCGCTGTGTAGGCTGCCGATGCCGCCGGCGGAGGAGGGGGCGGTGGCGGCGGGGGTGCTGGGCGCCGGGCTGCTCTCCGCGTAGCCTGCAGGGCGAGCGTATGGGGTGAGAGCGGGCAACGAGGCGGCCTCCAACCGCCCTGCCGGGCCGGACCGGGGCCTGCGCGCCCGTCCTTCAGGCCAACCACCCTCCTTACAAATCACTGCTCCTGATCGAATCGATAAAGACGGATTGGGGAGGGGATAAGGATGAGGTTGAGTTTGGGGGTTTGTTTGGTAAGGATTTGATTATTTTCTTTTTGAGTCACTTCATAACCGAGTTGTTCTCAGCAACAGGGGTAGGGGCTGGTGACTGCAGGATGGCCGAGCCCTGGGGAGAGTGGGCGAGGGTGCTGGCCTGGGCTGGCGCAGCTGTTCCTGGCTGCGAGGAGCCAGGGCTCGGCGATGGCTTTTTCTCCTTCAGCTGTGGTTCTTACTGTCGTTTGAGACTTAAGAAATAAAAGCAGCTATAAAAGACTTTTCTTCCTCCCCTCCCCCCTCCCCCCCCCATCGTTATGTCCAGGACCCCTTTCTTTCCCTTCTCCCTGGCACATTTGACAAAAAAGGCATGCACTATGGCCCGTAGGAAAGCCACTGCTCACCTGGCTCCCCCTCCCCAATTACAGGAATAATAACAACCACCGTCCGTCACCATGCCCCGCAAAGCGTGGGGAAGGATACAAGGATTTTTCAGACCCCTTGTTACAAGCAAAGAAAAAGTGAACAATGCCCAGTTACCCGGGGTGGACACAGACGGCACGATGCATATACACAGAGCAGAACACACACAGACAAATACGAGCACTTTACTTGCATTCCATTCTCTCTCTCTCTCTAATCTATATCTGTATCTGTATATACACACAAATACAGCTCGAGAGGTGCGGAGAGCTCCAAAAGCGCTAGGAAAAATAAGGAGGAAGCTTTTCCTAAATGTTGATGGGTGGATATTTTTGCCCACATATATTCCGGATATATATCTGTATAGCAATGGATTTGGGCATGCACACACACACGCACGTACCCGGGCAGTGTGTCTCGGCTATCGGGATAGCGCAGTAATTGCAATAATATTTTACAGCCTGAAGCTCTGTCTTCACAGAAGAGAGAGCGCCCGTGCAGAGGCGAGCAACTTTGGCGGTGGTGGTGGGTTTGCTTTGGTTTTTAAAGCCGGCTGGCAAAGTGCAGGGTTTAGATGGAGATGATAAAGGGAGAGTTACCTTTGTTACTGTTTTCCTTCAGCTGAGAGGAAGTGAGGCTGGCTGGGGAGCGGAGCGCAGAGCAGCCCACCTCCACATCACTGTTCATATCTGCCTCTTGAGCAACTTCGGAATAAAGGTTGATTTTCTTCCTGCTTTCCGACGGCGGGATTTCGGAGGAGACGGTACTTTCACTGCTGGGATGCTGAAGATTGAATAAAGTGTCTATTTCAAATTTGCCTTTGGTGGAGATGTCCCCTATAGCGCTGTGTAGGGAGGCGGCAGTCAGTCTCGGGCTGAGGCGACCACTGTGCGGAGAATTTTCAAGGGCCTCCAGCACCGCATTTCCAGCTGAGTCTGACAAATTCGAGAGCCTTTTGCCAGCTGTAGGGCTGTGCAGCCCTCTCTCCATCAGGATCATCTCTTTTCTTATTCTTTCCATCATCTCAGCTTTATAAAAAATGTCAAAGTTGCAGGGCTGGTCCTGTACTAATGATGAGCTGCAGCAGGGGCTAATTCACATTCAGCCCGGCAAGTGTCTCTAAATATTATTATCTCTTTTTGAGGGAGGTGTAAAAATTGTGGGATGCCAAAGCGAGGGAATGACTGGTCAAAATGACCCATACATCCTTTCTAGCCCGAAATGTCATTCATCAAAAAGTGGTGCTCGTCATTAAGGTACGAATGACGCTGTTCGAATAATCATTTATTGTAACAGGTTTATAAGCAAATAAATACAAGCTCCTGTCAGTGGATAATGAAGGCGGCTTCAGAGCAGACAAATATATCCAGGTGGAAAGAAAGAAAGACAAGAAGTGAGGAGTAAAGCTCTTGTCCTTAGCTTGATCAGATCTTGCTTGAATTGCTCTGGGGTTTGGCCTCTGGGGTGGAATTGACAGTCTGATTAATAAAATGAGCTGTGCAACATTTCCCCCTTCATTTAGGTGCATCATTATGCTCTGATTTTTGTTTTGTTGCCTTTTAGGTCCTAATGATGCAGCTTCTTTCTCATTTGTCCTCGGACAGAACTACATGCTAAATATTAGATAATGCTTTTCTTTACTATTATTTCTGAGGTGGATTTTAGATCACAACGCGAGGAAATGCTGGAAGAAGACCAGAGGACCGAGAACCTCCTGCCGCTGATATCTCTTTGCTCTTCCCTCGCATTTCCAGACCACATTAGTACTTTTATTTAGGAATTTACCCTGACACCCCCACGCACCCCCTCTCACCCGCGAACCTTATACCCAGACTTTGTAAGACCGCTGCTGCCGGCTCGCATCGACCCTGGAAATTCAAATATTTGTTTTAATCTAGTATATTATAATTCGAAAATATTTTTCTTCGTTGCATCCTTAAATACGGTCTCTTTTTTACTTTCTAAAATCCTGCTTATCGATGAAGCTAGCCTTCGATTTATTCTCCCCTCTGGAACAACACTGGCGGTTGTACAGTGTGACGGGGGAAATAACAGAAGGACACTAAATGCATTGGTGATTTTCAAACACTACGCTGCCGTGCCATTCCATCCTCCCGGAGGGATTCTCTCCAGCCCTCGCCTTCTTCCCTCCCCACCGCCAGGAATGTCTAAGCATTGAAAGAATTTAAAAATAACAATAGAAATAAGTGGTGGGGGTTTAGTGCCCGCAGGCTTCGAGCTAGCAGAGACACCACCTCTAGCACCCTCTCTCCAAAGTTACCTGTGGCTCAGCGAGCTCGTCCCTCCGCTCTTTCCCGGGTGCTGCTCTGCAGGGGACACGGGCTGCCGCGCTCGGCAGGCGTGACAGTCGGAAAGTCTCCCTTCAGTGATAACTTTGCTAGTAATAATGACGCTGATGGCAACCATTTAAACGAAGATAAATCCTTTGTCGTTAGCATCTCTGGAGTACGCTTCGGTAGCTGCCCAATCTTTATTCTCGACGTGATTTTTTTTCACCCACATCATCTAGTATTTAGACCCTGAGGAGCTGAGTTTCATCGCCCGGAGAAACACCCCAATGTTTCCTGTGATTAAACGCGGGTTTGATTTTTTGCGAGGAGAGCTGTTCCTGCTAATGTTGGTCACATACATCTCCTAAGTTCTTGTGCTCTTGAGCATGATTCATAGGTCTAAAATGGGATACTTGTCAGATTTTTTTTTTTTTTAATAATGTGTTAAAGTCTCCCTAAACATTCCACCAAATATTTGGGAAACATTCTAGGCGTTGTTTGCAAAATCCAGCCTTCTATTAATGAGCGTTTTAAGTCAGCCCTTTGAAATGTGAATTTAGACTGCAGTGTGATGTCCTGCGTTTTACAGCACCAAATCCAGACAAAAGTAAATAACAACTTTTCCTCGCCCGCGGACGATGCGGAGGGGAACGGAGCTGGGCTCAAGCGGAGGGTAGACCCCAGCGGCACCCCCCGCTCCCCTTCTCCCCCCAGACAGGACGGGGACGTGTGCTTTGCTCTGCCCTCCCGGAGGGACGGAGGACAGAGTTTCCCCTCTGCTACACCCACAGAGCGTGGCAGAGCGGGCAGCCGGGGGGTTCGCAGGCCGGCCGGTGTCCCTGAGCCCCCGTTTCCCCGCCGCGCCCGCGGGAGGAGGAGCGGAAGCCTGCGGGCAGGTTTATTGCTGTCGTTTGGCGCCCTCGTCTGTTTTTTTAGGGGCTGTAACAGGGCGAGCATCTTTCCCCCTGCTCTTTTCGGAAACCGCAGCCGAGATACCACATCTCGGAGGCACTCGTGTGCTTGTATGTGCACAATCAGAGTCGGCACAACATTACACTCCAGAAATGTTACTGCACCACTAAAGAGGAGGGAACGCATTTTATGTTATTCGGTGTGGATGGTAAAGACTAAAGGAAAATGTGAGAAAAACAAGTTACACGCAAGTGTGGCTGTGAATGATCTTTATTAGTGTTATGTTATATTTTGCACCTTTTAATAATACCGATATCTTAGATTATATACAGTGTATCTTAAAATATAGCTACACTCATATGCAAGGGAAAGAACATGTTATAAAAGACGTTAATAATCCACTAAGTAGATGTGAGGTAACAAAACTGCTCCCTGCCATGCAGTTAATCAGTGCACCCCAAACTGTCAGCTCACTAATAAAAAAGTCATCTGATATTTATATTTCCAGCAAACTAGAAGCATTTACCGCAATGATGTTTATCGTGGATTTTTTTTTTCTGCCCAAAAACAATAACACAGCCTAAAAATCTTTCAACATATGTTTATAGAACTTCAAAACCAACAGCTCGCCTTAAAGAACCTCCGGCATTAGAGAGATATTAGAGAGCAATGGGGAAGGAAGTTTCAGAGACCGCCAAAATATGCGAGGTTTTGTCAGATGCTGTTTACTCAGTTGTTCTTGTAAGTTTAAATGGCTGCTTAGGGCTATGGCCAAACGTCTTTGCACTTTTACCTTGAAAGCTATTACTGTAGGCATCAAAGAACATTTCAGTGCTCGTTTATTAAATCTGAGCCGGGAAAAAGAGGTCACGCAGCCTGATTGAAATGAAGTTCGTATGAAATCAGCCAAACAACGCCTCGGCCAGCTTTTCACGACTCAGAGCGTGCTTGGGAAAACGGACACGAACATCTGATTCCTCCTCCCCGGCGTGTCAGGCTGCCAACAAGGACCCGGGGCGCCAGCGGCTACCAGTGGCAGCGCAAGGTCTCTGGGACGCGGTCCATGGAGGGGAGCAGGCGGCTCTGCGAGTTCCGGGGGTGCGGGTTCGGGGGCGGTGGGTACCGGTGGGGGCCGCAGGAGCGGGGCTGCCCCGGGGGACCGTACGGAGCGGGCCGGGGGGAATGCGGAGCCCGCGGCGGCACCGGCGGCAAGCTCTGAGGCGCCACCTGGCGGTGCTGTGGCGGCACTGCGCGGCGGGGCCGCGGGCTCTGCCCTCCCTGTCTGCCGCAGGCCGCCTGGCAGTGCAGCAACTCGGCTTCCTCGTGTCTCTGTACTCATCAAGCTGTCGCTCAGCCCCGACTCCCCCCTCAGGTTCAGATTGTGGTACAGGGCCACCAGCAGGGAGTCTGCCTTCTGTTCAGTCCTGGTTCTCCTTGAAATGTCACCCCGCAGCGGTACAGGGCATGAACTGGCTGTGTTCCGAGTCACGCGGGTCCGGCAGCACCGTCCCTCCACTCACTTCCCAGGCAGACATCCCCCTTTGAGGGCTTAATGATTACATGATGTCTTCTGGGGCTGCCTTTGCACACAAACAGGTTTCAATTTAAACGATAAAGCCTTACTCCCGTCGCAAAGCGACCCGGACAGTTCTTCGTCCTAGGTAGCGTCGGCGGCAGGGTCTGGGTCCCCGAGGTCCCCTCGCGGCCTCAGAGGGAAGGTGGGAGTCAGGCAGCGGCCAGCACCGCCCGTGACCTTAGAGCTCAAGTTCAATGCCCGCAGTGTTCCGCCGTCCGTCAGCGCTGCGTCTGGGCCAGGGCTCAGAGAGTCCTGAGAAAACTTTCTCCATCCGACTCGAAATGGAAATTTTAAAGGCTGAAATAAATAAAGAGATGAGAAACTGTGGCACGGATCTGGAGGGAAAAAGTAGCTCAACATTTTTCCACACGTTGCTGTTAAAGCTTTTCATTATCGTATTCGGGTAGGGGAAAATAAAAGCTTTTCTGTTCTGTTTAGCTTTTAAAAGTCCACGCAAGTTAAAAAGTAACAATGGAACGCAGTGTGCACGGGGGAAGGCTTGAGGGAAGTAAAGTCGATTTTTTTATCTTAGTTTACCTTCTCCGTTTGTCCTGGTAGACCTTTCCCCCTTCTTTTCCTTTTTTTTTTTTTTTTTCTTTATTTTATTTTTTTCCTACAGTAAACAGTAACAAGAGAAGCTATTTCCTAAAGACAACCTGAAAAATCCGTGGGTTTTTATCCTGGGAGAGACCAGGCAGAAGACAGAGAGCAAATAATAAAACTGTCCTAAAACTTGAGTGGAGCACTAACTCCGTTAAATCATAGCAAATGTATCTGAGGAAACGAGATTATTTCAGGGAGGGGGAAACAAAAATAACTAAAACCCACTTTTTAATTATTATTATTCGGGAGCAGAACACAGCCAGCGATGCTATCTACTTCGTGCGCTACTCAGATTCCCGTGCAATGTGTCAGTAGGTAATGCGGCGCGGCTCCTTGGGAAGGCAAGTAGTGTCAGCAGCGCAGGCCCGGCAACAGCGGCACGTCGCCCTGCCTGTAGCTGAGTTAACTCTCTGTGAGGATTGTCCTTCCCTGGCAACGGTGACAGCGGGTGGCTCCGGACCGGAGTTGGGGCGGCAGCACAGAGCCCTGCACGACCCCAGGAGCCGGGGGTGCAGGACGTGTCCTGTCACTTGTAAAATGGGCGGATGCTCTCAGAGATCCGACCTTGCCTTATGAGCTCATTATTTTTATTCGTGTGCATAATATCCTGCCGTGCAAGTCAGTGCTGTTTTCTACACCCTCCACAAAACGACTCATTATAGAATTGAAGTTGTTTGTCATAAACCCTCCCAAAGACACTGTTTTCTAGGACACCGAGGGGCTCTCATTAGATAGAGTTGAATCGTGGTTTGTTAAGCTCCGAAAACTCCGAAACCCTGAGCTTTAGGTGCTCATTTCTCTCGGCGGCCTTACTGAAAATGTCGTGACGAGAAAGAAAATTTCATTGCATTTATGGCAATGGGAAGCACAACGGGAGATGGGAATTCAAATGGAAAGATGTCCGGAGAAATAGTCTCTCATTTCTCAGGACTTCAGTGCGTTAGCAGTGCTTTCACTAGGAAGCTGCCTACAGAGGAATAAAAGGATGAGAAACTTGTGCCTCGACAAAGCGTCCTCCTAATTAGATATGCTTTCATGTTCTGAGAACAAATACTGACTCGACTTACAACCGAGCGAAACACGTAATCACGCCTGGCTCACTCTTAGCTGATTATGAAAGATTAATAGCAATTAAGTGGTTAGAACGCTAGAATGTGTTTGCCATCCGGTTGTTGATGCGCACCCTTTGTCATTCCACTCCGCTTCCAGAAACTGTCGACGACTACTAGACTGCTAGTCCCCTCCGCGCCCGCGGCAGCCCAGCAGTCAGGGGGAGGCCCACCTCGGGCCTTGAGAAGTCACCCACAGTTTCACCTCTACGGCAGTTGCCTCTCTTCTCTCCTGCGCCTGAGCCTCCGTCGGGACAGCAAACACGGCCCCAGCTCTACGCTTTTCAGAGGGCTCGAAGTTTCCCTGCCTTTCCCAGCGGAGCTGCGGCAACTTGTTGCCCTTCCTGCCTCAGACAGGGCTAAATGTCTGTAATACACAACCTCGGAGCGACAGGATGCGGCCCAGAGGGGCAGGGTCTGAGGCAGAGACTCGTCTTCGCTGCTTTCTCCATTTCAAGCTCTTTGCGCTGCTGCAACTTCCATCTCGACCCAGCGGGAGAGTCGAGAGAGACGACAGAAGGATTTGCCACAGTATTGGGTAGTCACCACCAGAACAGCCGTCAGCATAAGCAAATGCTGCGTTTTAACTAGTCTGCCTTACCACGACACGGACTGACACTGCAAGGGTATAAAAGCCACATCTAATGAATGCCAGGTTTAGCATCTTGTGCTGCACGCAGCCCTGGTGCCTTTTCCTGCCTGGTAGCGATATCGTGGAGGGGGAAGGCTAAAGCAGTGATCTCCCATGGACCGAGAGCTTAGTGGAGCCGGGGATCCCTTCTCCCCTCTAACAAAGCCCTCCTACTCCATACATGTCCGGGAAGGAGGGAGGAGTGGAGGATGGGATACAAAGACCGTGCTGGGGTTTTCTTCACAGCAATGAGCTGGGGAAGGTCTCCCCGGGGATCCGGTCAGATCCCTGCCCTCGGCTTCGACCAGAGCCCCCGACTGCGGCTTCGAAAGTGCCAGCGGAGGTCCTTGGTTCTTCGCTGGCCCTTTTGAAGCTGCAGGCAGAAGGAAAGAGGGGATGAAAGCGGCGGGGGCGAGGCTGGCCCGCAGGGACATCGCCGCCGCCCGCCCGCCCAACCCCTCCCCAGCGCCGGGGCCGCGGCGGGGCGGGAGCTCGGCGGCGGGGCGGGGGTGGGAAGCGGGGGGCGCGGGGGGGCTCCGCCGGTGCGGACCGGGGGGCTGCGAGGCGAAAGGGGCAGTACGGGCAGCGGGAGGGTCACATGTTTCGACAGCAGCCTATGAGCAGCCCCCCGGGCTGCGGCAAACTAATCTGGAGCCGGCCGCCCCCGCCCCCGTCCCCCCTCCCAACCTGGACTTCGTTTTTATAAACGTACCGCCAGGATCCAACCTGTTGGAGGCAAATAACCATTTGCATCATGCCCGGCCGGGGACCAAGCCGCCGCCGCCCGCGATGTGCAAGGCCATGAGCAAAGCAGCGAGCTGGGAGATGGACGGACTGCGCGGCGACAGCAGTGGCGGCGGCGGCGGCAGCGGAGCCCCAGGGCAGTGCCGTAATTTTCTCTCCTCGCCCGTTTTCGGGGCGGCGCACACGGGCCGAGCGGCCGCCGCCGCCGCTGCCGCCGCCGCCGCCTCGGGGTTCGCCTACGCCGGCGGAGGGGAGCGCTCGGGGGCGGCGGCGAGGCCCGACCCCCCGGCCAAGGACTGCCCAGGCTCCGCCGCGCCGGCCGCCGCCCCTGCGCTCGGCTATGGGTATCACTTTGGCAATGGATACTATAGCTGCAGGATGTCCCACGGGGTTGGGATCCAGCAAAACGCCCTGAAGTCTCCCCCCCATGCCTCCATTGGCGGCTTTCCTGTGGAAAAGTACATGGACGTCTCCAGTCTGACCAGCACGAGTGTCCCTGCCAATGAAGTCTCCTCCAGGGCGAAGGAAGTGTCCTTCTACCAGGGCTATACAACCCCCTACCAGCACGTTCCTGGGTACATAGACATGGTCTCAACGTTTGGCTCTGGGGAACCGAGACACGAAACATACATATCAATGGAGGGCTATCAGTCTTGGACTCTGGCTAATGGCTGGAATAGTCAGGTTTACTGTGCCAAAGATCAGACACAGAGCTCACACTTTTGGAAATCGTCCTTTCCAGGTACGAGAGGGAGAGAAATGGTCTGACCTGCACGCCCCCCCCCCGAGCCTCCTCCGCCCGCCAGTCCCCTCCCCCGCCCCTCGGGCTGCAGGGGCGGCCTGCCGAGGTGGACACGCCGCACAGGCACACAGCGGAGAGACAAGGGGGAACGGTGGATTTTCCTTTTTCCTTCTCCCCTACCCCAGAGGAAACCTCACCCTCTGCTTTCCACCCCGCGGGACAGACCGTGGAGCCTCCCCGCCGCCCAGCGCCTGGGTTCCGGTCCCTGTCCCGGGGACACCAGGGCGGCCGCGGGCTTCTTCTCCCGCTGCCTCTTCCCTCTGCGGCCGCTTTTGTGTTCGCGTTCGCAGCTTGCAGGACGGTGCTCGAAGGCTTGCGGTCCTCTGCCTCTCCGGCCGGCGACTGACGCAGCCCCAGAGCACTTAAGAGGCTGGGAGTAATGAGGGCACAGAGGCACAAACCACATGCAAACAAACCCGGGGAAACACACACCAAAACGAGTTCTCTGTGTGTGCGCTGCCAGCTCCGACCTGCCCTCAGCCCCCCGGCCACAGAAAGCCCCCGCCGTCCTGCACTCTCGCTAGCGATGCATGCCTGCAAAGTGATGACAGTCCATCAAGGTCGTGGTGCTTTACTAACGCGCAAATAATGTGGCAGTGTAAATAATAATAAACTGTAAACAACCCCGCAGTATTTATTTGCCCGTGAAACCAGTGCCCAACAAGTATTGGTTAAGATTTAAACGCCTGTAATAAAATTCTAATTTTTCACATAATGTCTTTTACCATAGGGGACGTTGCACTAAACCAGCCCGATATGTGTGTCTACCGGCGTGGGAGAAAGAAGCGAGTGCCCTACACAAAACTGCAGCTTAAAGAACTCGAGAATGAATATGCCATTAACAAGTTCATTAACAAGGACAAGAGGCGAAGGATATCCGCAGCCACAAACCTGTCTGAGAGACAAGTTACCATTTGGTTTCAGAACAGGAGGGTGAAGGATAAGAAAATAGTCTCCAAACTGAAAGACAATGTATCTTGATCTATTAGTTGCGGACAGTGGTGGATATATAAACTCAATTTACGACCAGCTAAAGACTTTTGGAAAGACTTGAAAATATATTTAATTTTTTTTTCTCCTTCCAGCGGTGGTGAAATTTGCGAATTGTTTTCCATGAAAGTCAGCGTTTTTCTGTCAGTGGAAGGGAGTGCTGACAAGTCTTGAATTATAGTTCTGTTTCTTCCTTTTGAAAACAATAATAATATTAATATTAATTATATTTTCTGTTCTTCCCTCTAGGCCAGTATAAACGAATTTAAATATGTTGAATGGTTGCAGTTATAACTTTCTTAAATGCTTAACTCTTTGGGTTGGGGTGTTTCTGTAATTTTCTTTTTTTTCCTGAACAACAGTCGGTGCCAGAAAGTGTCAGTTTTGATTTGGTATCGTAAACTTCAAAACACATCGACTGAAAAAACAAAACAAAACAAAACAAAAAACACCACTCGGAAAACGCAAGAAATCCGGAGTCCGGACCCGTTGCTGCACCCGGCTGCTGCCAAAACCCGCCGAGCGCACCGGGACCCGGAGGGAATCCCGAATTGCATGGAGGGGTAACGCCTGCAGCCAGGTGTTGTCTTTTTCGAGGGAAGGAGAGTATCTCCGAGCTGGTGCGGGGCGAAAAACACAGTGCCGAGCATCCATCTCGCTTCCTGCTTCCGTAGGTTTGGGTTTGATTGGGGTAGTGTTTTGTTTGTTTGGGGTTTTTTTAGAGTGTGGCCTTTTTGTTTGCTTGGGGTTTGGTTGTTTGGGTTTTTTTTGCGGGGGGGGGGGG
>NDXB01021872.1:0-45211 GCA_002631895.1 Agapornis roseicollis | reverse complement strand
TTTTTTTAAAAAAAAAAAAAAAAAAAAAAAAAGAAGAAGAACATGTTCAGTTGCAAGGGCTGACCCTGATTTAGTGGTCTACACAGATTACATTTTTTGTGTGTAATAAATGCTCCAGTCATAAAGGTTCTTCTGTAGCATGGAAGATTTGCACAGTCTGCATTGTTAAAGCAGATCAGGATTGAAGTGTTTTGTTGATTTATTAATGACAGGTAGGTAAATGCCAGTCAGCAAAATATACGTTCAAGATATAATGTCAGCAATATAACAGAAAAAAAAGTAAGACCAGACTGTCACAAAATGTTGTTGTATACTTACAAATTTCTAAACAACCTTTTACAACTAGTCCAAAATTTCTAATCCCATAGATATATACTTACAGATTTCATTTTCCAAGAGTGGGCTGTGTAGGTACCACACTCAAACACCAGACAGCAAGTTAGCTTATCAGTAGTTGGGAATATATGGGTGAGTTACCTACAACCTGACCTCTAATATTTGTTTAAAATTGCACTAAATTGTCTTTCCAGTACCTCCTTCCAGTCTCTCTTTCTTTACATTATGATTTCACTTGGGCTGCAGAGAATTTAGAAGACACTCCATAGAATCATTTCCTTATTTTTCACTGCTGTAGGCTATTGTTCCCAGACTAAAGACTTCAGTTAAAGTGTCATATTCCTATGTGAAAACAAGAGAGACATTCTCTCCCTAGAACAAGAGCATCCACCTATTGTCTGTCATCAATAAAGGCTGCTTTATTCTATTATATTTCACTGATTACCAAAAAGTTCTGTATTGATAGTCTGCCACTCTCCCCACCAGTGTGCAGTACACTCTGGTACTTCAGACACCTGGAAGTGATGGGGATTGTGCTTCAGCTGTAATTGAGACAGTTCTTCTAAATCACTGCTCTGTAGTAGGTCACACCGAGTACTAAATTGTTACCGCCACCCCAAAATCCCCATTCTGATTGAGGCGCTTATGGATTCAAAAGGTTGAGAGAGTGGGTTGTGTTGCCGTTACCAGAGTAGCATTAGTATTTCAGGCAGAGCACTGATAACTTCAGCATGCCAGGGACACAACAGTGAATTCATGCTTGTGGTGTCACCACAATCACATCAAATCCACTTTTCAGGTGTGAAAGTTGATACCTGGAAAGGTGACTTGCTCAAAGTCACAAACTAGGAAAAAGAAGGGATTAGACTCTGGAAAATGTGTTTAACCTAAGAGACTACACTATTTTTCCTATAAGAATTCTAATTTCCAAAAAGAGATACATTGAATTGATGAAGTTTAAATTAAAGCAGTGGGGCTGATGTTAATTTTTAAGGATTTCCATACAGAGGACAATTTACTGACTTCATTTTCTCATTACTTCACCAAATACTTTGATATGTGATTGGGAAACTGAGTTTTTTTTTGAGCTGTTACATTTCCCCATGAAGTGATACTTTTTCATCTGTCATTAAAAAGTATGTCATAAAGACCCTGGCCATGGCATAGAAAGAAGATACTATTCTGAGGATAAAATATTGTGCTTTCGCAGAAACAGTGTTGTCAAAAATCTTTTTTTTCCCTTTGTAGTACTTTTGATGGGACATTATTTCTGGTTTGACAGTTTATTATAACCTATGTCTTTGTGGTTTATATTTTTAGTGGAGATGGCTATCTCCTTGGCTGGAGCATTTTGACCACTTTATGTAAAAGTGCACAAGTTTGTCAGATGAGCAACGTATAATGTACTTTTCCTGACATAGAGGCAACATGGTGCTTTCTTCTGTAAGTAAAATGACAGATTCTGCTGTTAAAAGGCTCAGCTGATGTAACATACTTTGTAATTTTATAGGAATAATCACTTCATAAGAATAAATGTCTCTCCAAAAACTCACTGCTGCCTCTTTAGGTGCATGTGATGTGCTCGTCCTCCTCTCACTCCAAAACAGTGTTAGCTGATATTTTGCCCTGATGTGCCAACAATAGGATAATATGATAGATTAAGCCAAGGCAGTCCCAATTAATTTCTAAACAGTTTTAATTTAATTTTCCTCTTTAAATAAACCCAATTTACATCTATGGAGGTGTGACACATCTGATTACACACAGAGACACTGGGAGCAGCCATGCTTGGAGAGGGAGGGAGAGGGAGGGAGAGACAGGAGTGAGCTCTGTGCACGATGTGGTAAGAGATCAAAGCTAACAGAGCTCCTCAATATTTCTATTAGCAATAATTCAAAAGAACTTGCATTTCAAATGTCCCTCTTAACCACTTTAATTGCAGAGATAATAACTCTGAATCCTGGTAAAGGAAAAGAGTCAGGGGTCAGGCCTCTAAGCAGTAGAAATTATGGAAATGAAAAAGGCTAGTTAAGGTAAATAATCCACATAGCCTCCTGCTTCATCCTGGTTTCACAGTACTTGATTTTCAGCCCATGCAAGAGTAGCTGAGCTGTGGATGGTGATGTGGGTTGGGCCTCAAGCAGAAATCTGAGGCAGGTTTTAAAATGTCCTTTAACCTCTTCCATGGGCTCTCTGTTCTGCCTCCCTTTCAAGACCTGCTTTACCAGCCCTAAGAACAAATTTTCAAAGGGTTTTGAACTTTTCCTTTCCCTTGGTAGTGTAGGCTTGGTTGAGCATCTGCATGTGTTGATGTGTGTGAGTGTGTGTGTGCCTGTGAGAGCCCATTGCTTTGTAGTGATTTCTAATTCTTTAATAGCTTAGGAGCCACTTTCCCAAAGAGTGGTCTGTTTAAATCTTTGCACTCAACTGAAACGAAATATTGGGAGATTCAGGTTCCTTTTAAAGTTTTTAATGTATCTGAAGACAAGACCTTTCATTGTGACTAGGTTTATCCCATCTGATTTTTAAGCAGGTGGTAAGGCTTGTACTTTGGCTGTTGTGACACCCAAGAGTGAGGGTTAGAAGACAAGAGATTAACAGTCAGTCTGTCCAAGACACAGTCAGCTCAAGGACCTGGGATAGTGTTGCTGAAAGAAGAAAGGGCTTGCACAGGAAAATCATCACAAAAGCAACACCCAGGCAGATATATGGATTCAGAGGCCAAATGGGAAGGTTCATCAGTGCAAGCATCCCAATAGGTGCTGGGATAGAGACTTATTAAGACAATGAAGAATTTAGATCCCAAAATCAGACTTTTCAGCCCAGCACTGTGCCATGTTGCCTTGTTGTGCATACAGAAGTAACCTTGTGCCACACTGCAGCCTGATTCTGACCTGCACTCAATGGCTTTGACCTCAGGTATTCCAGTGCACTTTCTAACAAGTGCTTTGGAGCTCATGTGAAGGAGTTTTGCTAGCCTGAATGTAGGGGAGTGAGGATAGCTCTCTCTGCACTACAGCTCTTCTCTGTTCCTCATGATCTCTGTCTGCGAAGGCAGAGCAGCCACAGATCTGCTCTGTCACAGGGCAAAGCCTCAGGAAGCCTCTTGGTATTTTTAGGGATATAGGGCACAGGAAATTATTTTGAAGCCATCATAGCTAAATCCCTTCCATCCCTTTTCCATATCCCACAACAGAAGAAAGAGAGAGTCTTGTCCTCTCACAGGTACCTGGTTCCCATTGAAGTAAATGAGAATAAGGTGCTTAAATACCTTGAGGCCTCAGGCAGTAAGAATTTCATTGTTTGGTTTTGTCTATGTAAAACACTCACTACTAAGGTATGGTCATTTCTAACACCCAGTATACTGAGTTCAAAGCTAGCTCAAGCAGCATTACTCAGCACTCAGGTTAATCTTGTGAACAGTATACAGACAGTGTGATTGAAATCCTGATCCCTTTAAAATCCATGTAGAAACCTATAAAATAGATTTAAAAGTCACTATCACCAGCCTAAGGCACAACGCTTTGGAAGATGATAGGCACCACACCAGAAAATCTGTAGAAGTTACCTGTAGAAGTTAAACATGCAGTTACGTGCTCAAGGCCACAGGTAATAATTTGCAGGCTTTGCATTTGTTGATTTTTGAATCCAGATGTTCTATTTAATTACTGTATTTCTGCTGGAGTTTTTATCTCTAAACAGTAACCATGACCAGATCAAGTTAGGAATTAAACTTTGGGTCTATTTGGCAAAGATCAAAAGCTATGGTTGATTTTCATCTGTTCTCTTTCCAGTTATCCAAGCAAAATTTCTAGACATTTTAAAGATGATTGCACTGATCCTCAACTTTTTTCATCCAAACTCCTCTTAATGCAGAGTTCAGGGTTGACTGGAGAAATCTGTATCACATTGATTTGATTTCATGCTACTGATCAATTTTAGAGCAATTTTATTAATGACACGAATTTTTCTGCAGGGCTTTTCATGTGGTCTGTGGAGATGAAAGTGTTAATTTGCCAGTGCTCTCACAAATTTCACATTTCTAGACACTAAGAAAATCCTGCCTTAACTGCTTCTGTGCCAATCACTCTGTACTTTCACTGTGTTCATTCAGTGTTCTGCAAAACTGAAGGTTCTGAGATATGTATCATAGTTCTGCTTAAAGCAGGATGTATGCATTTGGTTTTTTAGAGCCTGCATGCAGGAAGAATGCCAAATGTTTTATCACATTTGGATTTTGCTTCACATTTGCTATTTCTATAGAAGTGTTTCTGTTCAAGGACTACGTTATACCGTACTGTTTCTGTGTCAGTAATTTCTATCTATCATGCTTGACTGGCATTTATCAGTCTTCTTTTGCAGTATCATTTTATACTCCACCTTATGCACCTCTTCAGCAAAGGAGAACTAGATTATGCTGAAACAAACAGAAAAGCAGTGACAAAAACTGGGAAATGAGAATGAAACAGAAGGATGCCTACCACATCCTACCTTCTTTCAGGCCATTTTGCAGAGCCTTGCAGAGCCTTGCAGAAGTAGAAAAGAATTTTGTTACTTGAATTATGATGAACTGTAATCAAATTGGGTACTTATTTGGCTTAGGTACCTGAATTCACAGTCTAAACCTAGAGCTTCAGTTCAGAAAGTCTTCTTCAGGTCACCTTTCACAATCTTTGCTGACTGTATTAAAGGCTTAGAAATCCATTTAGAAATTGGAAAATTTCCCCAGGAAGCAAACAACAGCCTTGTTCAATATTGTGCTATTATGACATCCTACACTTCTCCTTTCATTTAGAAGGCCAAGTTTTCTCCTGGATACCTTTCTAACGCATATTTTGTTTAACCGATGTCTGTTTTCCTAAATTCTACCAGTAATCCCTACAGCATGAGCATATCTAGGCACAAAATGGCCTCTTTACTCATTTATCCAAGGCTTAAAATTTCTTAATTCAGTGGCAAAATTCTGCAACCACATTTATGATCAAATCCCAAGGGCTTGTTTTGTTGTTTTTAAGACCAGTTGTAATATTTATGGCTCTAAACAATACCATACAGTATTTTGTAGAAAGAGAAATAAATACAAAGTATATACATGGCATTTGCAGCCAGATTTCTGAATGGGAAATAAGCTTTAAGGTAATTAGTTATACAGTCCTATTCATCCTACACTTTGCTAGGCTTTACTTCCTGCTCCTTTAAGGAATTTGAAAGTTTAAAGAAACAGTACTAGTGTTTGCATCATGCCACATAATGGGTAGTAGTCTTTAGTCACCAGATCTCATGAGGAGAGCAAAGGGCGTAGTTTTTTTTTGAGTATGTGAATTTACTAATAGCAAGACCATCATGAATCTTAGGCTCTGAGTCTGACCTCCTGTGAAGGTAACCAAGCTCAGATTCGATGGTCTTAATTATAATAATTATTTCCCCATTAGGCATCAGGACCCTGCTGCCTTCAGCACTACACAGTAAGGCAGAAAGGTGACCCTTGGCTCAAAGAGCTGTTTAAGGTGGGAAACAAATGGCTGCAACATGTACAATAGGGAGCACAAGATCAAACCCAGGCTGTGGTGGCTGCGTGACCAGACGTTAAGCACAGGACCTCCACTCAGTTTGCTCGGTAATGTCTAGTGCTGCATGGCACGCTGCTTCTGTCCAAAGTTACTGAAAATCTGGTAAGTATATGGAGATGGAGTCTTATCATGCCCAGCACTGCTCAGTTCATTTGTTATCGCTTTACATAGGTGGAGTTCCTGAGGAAAACCAGAAGGAAACTGAGACATGGTGATGCACAATGCAATATGCTCAGTCACCTTTTTCCCAAATCTCCATGTATTTTCGGTCCTCTGCAGCTGCCACATAAGGCTTGCCATTAGTACTGCAGTGCTGCTTCCATTTCATGTTGCTACAACAGACCTAAGGTGGATATAGCAGCTGACTAATTTTCTACATGTAACACCCTTAAAGGTTGGGACGGTTCCATGGAAGCAGCAGCAAGTTCGTAGTGAAACAACTCTAGTATAGGTATAAGATGAAAAGAAATATAACTTTGAGTGTAAAAAAGAAAACTCTTCTCTTGAACAGTTGATACTGCATGAGTAAAAACTGAACTAAGCCAAGCACAAGCTGCTCTGGGTTTTTTGCTGCCGCTAAACTCAATGTTTTTTGCTCCCTCTGCTGGCTCTGACATAGCAGATCAGCAGCACTCATCTGCCAATGCAATCTGAGAGTGGGACAGGGGCACAGTGTGCATCTGGTATAGCAGGGCATAGCCTGTAGGGTTTGCTTTGTACCCCCACCTTCGGGGAAAAAAAAATAAAAGAAGGAGAAGAAAAACTCGAAGCACATATCTGGTAACAAAGTCACACTGTAGAGTGTGCACCAGGCTTTAAAATCTAATCACTTCTCACTTCAAGGCAAAATTAGTGAGGAAAAGAAGACAAAGTTTACTCTCAGTTCACACAGAACGTATTGGTGTGTAGCATGAAAACAAACCAAACAATCTCAAGTAAACAAGCACTACTGTTAAAATATTTTTATTTTAGCTTGGAAATTTAATCTACTCAGATCTCGCCACGGCCATTTCTTCACTGAGCAGTTATATCCCTGATCCAAAATAAAGTCAGTTAATTGCATTCGCAGGTGATACAAAATCAGGAGGTGTTGCAAATCCCAAGGAGAGTAGAGAAGTAATGTAGATTGCATTTAATTCCATGTAGCTTCTTGTACTTGCCCTGTAACTGTCAGAGCTGAGCAAGAAATAGAGTTTGAAAATAAAACAAAATTAGATTCAGCCTGGGAAAATGCACACAAGGGAAAACTCATCTGAAACTAAATTTTTTTTTGGAAGAAAGGGAAATACTTGAAGAGCTGACTAGTAAAAGATGGATGGTGAGAATGAATAAATGAGTTATGAGTCTGCAGCACAGTGTGCTGAAGTAAAAAGCCAATGTGATTACAAGTTTCTTCCACCTGAGGTTATGCAGTATTGCAGGAAAGATTAAAAGATCTAATCTAGCCCAAACCAGGCTGTTTGTTTTGATGAGGTTCATTTTGGCCCAAACGTGTGTCCCAGCATACAGAGTTTGGTTAAACCCTGGAGAAAGCAGCATCCACTAAGCATGGCAAACTTTCCTGATCCTCTGCAACACATAAGCCAAAGATTCAGGTGGTCACAATCAGCAGCATACGTTCCCTGTAAACTGCAGAGCATAAGA
Source organism: Agapornis roseicollis (assembly GCA_002631895.1). Classification (NCBI taxonomy): domain Eukaryota; kingdom Metazoa; phylum Chordata; class Aves; order Psittaciformes; family Psittacidae; genus Agapornis; species Agapornis roseicollis. The sequence continues at coordinate 37,661 of NDXB01021872.1, read as the reverse complement.
TGAGGGAGCACTGAAAGTGGACTGCAGACAGCTGATGATAGGATTTTCCCAGGGATCCTGTTTTGGCACTGAAAGATGGAGGGTGAATGTGGAGCAGGCTTCCAGATCCAGAATGATAGGTGAATTTGAAGTGCACAAGAGGTGCAGGTTTGATACCCATGGCTAGAATATCTCTAAGCAAAAATGAACTTCAAAAAGAGTGGGAGAGCTTGATCCAAAGGGTGTATGACTTTAAAGGAATTATGTGTATATGAGCAGATGATTTGAAGGACAATTCACATGTTAGAAATGTTCTATTAGTAAGCTCTAATGGACTGATGAAAAGTCCCAGGGGATGCAATAGAAACAGTTCAGATATATAAAACTCTCCAGGTCAAATTACTAATGAACAGAAGATAAAGGACAGTCCAGCAATGGCTGCAGAGAGAAGACAAGAAAAGCTGATACCATCTCTAACTCACATTATTCTATATCAAAGCATCAATAAGCACTCAGGAAGAGGAGTGGGGCCAAATTTAGCCCTGGTAAAAGCAGATAAATCTTTTTAAAAGACAAGAGATGATAGATCATGGTGATGTACACTGAGCTCCTGACAAACATTATCACCCAGTAATTCCTGCATCATACGCACACATTTTGGGTGCTTTTGAGTATTGACAGAGAAATTCAGTTGGTGGAAAATGTGCTACATCTCTTGATAAGGTAATTCAGTGGTTAATTATCCTGAGTCTTTAATACATGCACTTTGCTTCCAGTTTGATTTTTTTCCCCATCTTCTAACGATTGGGCTTCATCATGCCTTTGCTAAAGAGCCTTCAAACACTTTCCTCTCTGCATAGGCAATGCAGCCTGCAAACTAATCTCCATGAAGTCAAATTAAGGCATTCAATCCCCAAGAGAGACGTGATTTAAAACTCATCCCTCCTGTTGTTTTCTCCTATTGCTTAATTTAAGTAGCTCTCTTCTCAGCATGTTGGCTCTGGTGAATTCTGTTCCTTAGCACCCAACCCTCCAAAGTGTCATTAAATCAGGAACGAAGGTTTGAAAGCCAGGAACTGCAATGTTTAGTGTTGCAGTGGAAATACTCTAGTGTATCTGTGACTCAGGCTTTGGCTTTGCTGCTCTAACCAGGGCAAACACTAACTATACATATGGATCCTACTACGTGGATCTTGGCATCTCCACACCGGTATTTCAGTGATGTTGTATTACTTCTACTACTCCTTTCCTTTATATCCAAGGCCTTGTTCTATGCAACATTCCATTGCAAGTTATACAGAGGGTATTTAATGCCATTCTTAAGAGCTGTTCTAACAGTTTACTAGCTAGTGACCCACAGACAAGAGCTAATGCATAATGAAGAGAAAACGGTGAAGTAAATTCTGACATTATGAGTGGAGGCAGTGACATCAGGTTCATAGAAATTTAGTTTTAAATCATTGGCAGGTTGGGTTTCTGCATATTTTGTAGATCCCACTAAAGAACTGCTGGTTTGGGAATCACTGCATGTAGTAAGCCACCAGAAACTGACAGGGCCTGACATGGATCTGCCAGATGGGGCAAGAGTGGGTCATTAACTGAAGCAGTAGCCTATTCAAGCGGAAATACCTGAAGAGAATTATTTGACTGAAACCTGCTAAAGAGAACTGCTTCCTTCATGGCTCTGAAGGGGGATGAGGCAGACAGCTGGAAAACCTCAGGAGTAAAATTAAAGAACTAGGAATTCATGGTGGGATATACAAAGTCAAGTAATTCACAGGCAGTCCAGTAGGCTTTGTGTTAGAGAGACAAAGAAGAAATGCAGGATTTTATAGATGAGGTTTTGATTAACTGTGAGACTAACCAAGCTCAAAAGGGATAGCCTGGATGCAGTTCAGAGGTGCCACAGCTGGGAGAGTTAGCCAACTGATCAGATTGACAGCCAGCTCCAGGGAGTGATTCAGCTTAGCTAAAGTGTGATTCACCCTCTGGAAGCGCCAAGCTTTTGATTTAGATTTTAGATAAGACTGACTCACTCCCTGAAGGTGCCTTTCTCCAAAGACTATACAGGACTCACGGCACAGCAGGACTAAAAGTCAACTGGAAGAACTAAGTCTGGCCACAACTGATTGTCATTGCAACCCACCCCAAAGAGCTGAGCCTGAAGTCAAATCACCTGCATGATGGGAGTCCGGCAAAGGGTGTGTGCAGGGGCTGAGTGAGAAAATGTGGTGCTTTCCTATAAACTCTCTTGATGGTGTTTCCTTGAAAACTATCACTTTAAATATACACTCCAGGATGTGGAAACTGGACCTTCCTACTTGGTCCTGCCCTTACTGTAGTGATGATTACCTATTTGTTCATGTTGTTGTGAAACTTATTTTGGTACTGCCAAGAGGTACCACAAGCCTCTCTGATGGACAAGACAATGACCTTGGAAAAATTATTGGTTTGATGATGTATAGACTATACAGATAACAGTTAAGTCCAGGAATCAAATACTGCCTTTTACCTGCTCTGTGAAAAGGGTTACCAAGCAAAAACTATTTCCTAACTATTTCTGCAGATAAAACTCATTATGACTTTCTCAATTCTTAATCAATACTTTAAAGGCCTTCTGTTTTATAGAACAGTTCATCAATATTTTATTTATTTTAATAATTTATCCTTTATTACAGAACCAGATGGAGCCTGCGGCACACTTGTCCTCAAGAAACCAGAGCAAGGAGGAGAAGGTGCCCAGAATCCACATCACCTGGGACCAAAGACTCACATTTTCTTCTGTCTTATCCATATGTCTGCTATGTCTTGAGTTCAGTCATAGGGACTAATCATACCCAGTGGCTCTGTAGCTATGCTGTAATCTTGGAATGGCAGAGTTGTGGAGGGAAGGTTGTTCTGTTCCCCTTAGTACTGATTCCTAACTGTGAGAGATCCCATCTGTCCCTGCGGATAGGTTTACAGCTTTCAGGAGACCTTGACATCATTTTCTAACAGATATCCCTGGGTGCCCTCTGGATGTGGGGGAAAGGAATTAAATATTGTGGTGAAAGTGTCAATCACATTCTTTTCTCTGGAGCTGGGAAAAAGAGCTGTGAGTGTCAGTCATCTCAGCTGAAGGATCTTGTGTGCATGGTTATGCAAAACTGCCCCTTGCCCTCATCATGCATGTATTTGTAAATATATATGATCCCAGTCAGAAAAGACTTTTTCTTACCTGAGATGTAGGCGTGAATTGAGCAGTAGGTAAAACCAGTTGAGAAACTTCTAAGATCCTTTTACTGAGATATGACTTCCTGTCACCAGATCCAGACGATACGAGGTGGTATTCCCAGGTGTCTAGCCAGGACAACAGTAGGATAAAGGTCATTTTAATAACTCCAGTAAGTGGAATACGGTTGCAAATAGTAGCTTGAGATAAAAAAAATCAGGATCTGGAATAGGCATCGATCACCTTTGTCCATGTGTTTTGTTCTGGAAAAAATTGAGAGCACTTTTGGATTTATAGTTATTACTAGAAACTTGCTAGCAGTGGTGTCTAAGGGGCTCTTTCTTTCGCTCTGTATCTAGCTAGAAATGTTGCCTTTACCTCTGGAAGCAATCTTTGCCTTGGCAGTCTGTTCTCTTTTGCTTTCTAGAACATCAGGTGATGTAGGACATGCTGGGCAGCCTGTTGCGTTGTTTCAGCCATGGGGCATGCATTACACCATACTCCTGTACATGTTCATATCTGAGGTTTAACACCTAGTTGTCCTGTTTTATAGCTGTTGGCTTTCTTTTCACCTCCAGTTGCAGTTCCAGTCTTTGATTTTGTTTACAGCAGTTTTCACCTCCTGATTTTGACTACTTGAGCGATCTTGCTTCATCTGCGGTATATCAGGATAGATAGTGTTCTTTATTTTTCAGTACAGGTTGGGCTGGTGGTGGGATGTTGCCAGTGAAAACCACCTGATTATACAGATCGTTCCCCAGGTTTGATGTAACCAAGCCTGCACTGGTCTTGAACATGGATGACAAAGCCTATCTCTCTTCTTCCTACCCTGGAAGACCATGCTGATGGAAGAGGATTGTTTGACATATACTTTAGCCATCGATGAAAAATAAATTACAGCATAAAGAAAATAAATACCGCTGTTTGTTGATACAATAATCTAGGACAACATGATGACCAGAGCAGGTATTGACACCTGGAATAGGTTTTCTTTTGGGTTGAATGTAAGCCAAAGAAAAGGGATCCAGATCACTCAGGGTCTGGACATGTGAGTAGATAAGGAGTTAAGCAGGAGAAAAGGTAAAGGGGGATAAACTGAAGGACAGCATGAGAGCAAAGAGAGATGACAGAAGAGTGAGAGGTGGGAATGAGGAAGATTCCCTGTGTAAGAAAGAAGTGAAAGGTAGAAAAACACTGAAGACAGAAGAGGAAGAAAGGATTAGAGATAAATGGAGTGGCAAAAGATCATTGGAAATAGAAACTGCAGAAGAAAATAAAACAAAATAAAAATAGACAGGTTGCTAGAGGTAAGATGTTGGGAGAAATATGTTCAGTTTTGTATCACAGGGAAGCCAGATTAAATACAAAGTAGGTAAGCAAGAAATAGTACAGTATGTAATGGCAGCAGACACAAAAAAGGGAAAAAAAGTAAGGGAAAAGAAAAGAAAGACCTAAATCAACTGAGGCAGAATAACTACATCACTTCTGATTTTTTCTCAATACAGAAACAATGAATGTTTGGTCCTTGTAAAATAGGCAAATAGGTAGACAAAAGGGTAAGTTTGGACAGACAGTTTGCTTCCCTTGGAGGCTTACATTCATCCTGCTGGTACTTAGATGTCTGTGTTCCCTAAAGCCTGAAATATCATTGCCTTAAAATCACTCTGTAATCAATGGCTAACAAGAGGGTACCTCCAGGAGAGAATGCAGACAATCCATCTACCACTATTGACAGAGTCCAGGGTGATGAGAAGCCAGGTCTCCATCATGTACCCACCTCTCAAGCAATCTTCTTTACTACCAGACAAGCCTTAACATGCATATCCCTCAGATTACTTATGCACAGAGCCCTAATCTGCACATTCACAGTACTTCTCATCTTCGGAGCGAAGGCTGCTCCAGAGACATTCGACAGAGCACAATGGAGCTGCTCATACTGCTTCTGCCCCTGTTGAACCTTGTTTGTGAAGGAAAATAAGATTTCAGTAGGTGGATCTGCTGATGCATCTCAGTCCCAATCGAAGACATTCCCCAGTTAGACCAATTCAAGGCTTCTCTAGAGCAGAGAAGGTCATATCCACCCAACTTTGCTGTGGCAGGATGGTTGCAACCAGGACCAGGAGAAAGCAAGTCAGCCCCCTGTACTTCCTGAACTTGCTCAGGATTTCAGGAGTTTCCAGCAGTGAAAAAATGTACCTGCCACCAACCTGACTAATTATGGGTGTTGCACATATTAAACATGCTTCCCCTTCAACAGCTCCATCCCTTTCAACAAATCGCTTCATTAGAGTTACTGAGCTTAGCGGAGCAGCAGTTATACTTTCATTTGTCCCTTCCCTATCCACCGCCTGAGCCTCATAGCATTTTAAGTCACAACACATGAGACCAGTCAGTTACTGACATGGTTTGACAAGCTTTGCTTCTGTGGTATCTCTTTTGTTTAAAACCCTGTCGATTACATTTTCTTCTAAAACGCAGGATGATTTCCAACTTCACGCCCACAGAATGATTCATTTGACTTCTGAATCGTCTGAAAGCTTATGAAGATCCCTTCCCAGCATCCTTTCAAAGCGAAGAGAGTAAAAAGGAGGTGAACATCTTTATTTCTTCTGCTTCCAGAAGTTGAGGAAATACTCAAGCTTCATAAAGGCTCTCCTTGTGCTCGGTGGAGAGTTTATTAAGATGGAATAATTGAAGTCAATGTTCAATTTTGTCTTAACAATGCAGATGTCTTCCAGTTCCCTTGAGACCTGCCATGATAGACACAGATGATAGCAGTGGTTTTCACAGCATCAAGGGTAAATATATGTAAATCCCTACATCATTCAGCTTAGTCCATTGCTGAGTGGAATCCAGATGGCTTCTTCTAGGTCTAATTCTCACAGAAGCAAAGAAAAGATCTGCATAGGTTAAGGGTCATTTCTTCTAATAAGAAAAGGGCTTGGTGACCCAGCCAAGATGCACATCCGTAGGTTTACAAACAGAAAGGATTCCATTGCCTTAGAGAAAGTGAAGTTCAGAGAATGGAAAAGATTCTTAGCCATGGAAAAGCTTGTAAAACAGATCTACCTATAAAATATCTGATGTTTACAGTATGTGTGGCTAATGACAGTACACAGATAGAAAGGAAATCCCTGCCCCAAAGAGCCTACAATCTAATATTGGTACTTTCGTAGATAAATATTTTTTTAAAAATATCTCTATGGTAACAGAATTTCACAGCTTTAAAAAACACAGTGAAAGTGTAGTGCCTTAATCTATTTATGGAGATGTGTAGGAAACACAGTTAAGGAGAGAGACAGTATATTAATGGGAATGGCTTGGCTATTGAATTTCTGGAATCTAGCACTGAACTGAAAGAGCCTTGAGGGAGAAAAGGATTAGTAATGCAATAAGAACTGAAGAGTTCAGAGGGGCATGCAAATAGTACCTTTTATTCAAGGACAGATTTCACCCATACTAAGACTCATCCATGCCAAGACATTTCCTTCCCTAGCCTTACTGTTCAGAGAGCATCTGGAATTACACCTTGTTCTCCAGTTTGATGAGTTACTCACACAAAGTGAGGAAATAACATGTATGTGTGGGCTGCTGATTTTCTATAGCGTTTTAGCATGATGGCCATTTTCAGACTATGTGCTGCAGGTACGTCACTTGTACATTACAACTACCTCAACATCTGATTTCAAAAGAGAGATGAACAATCCAGACTTACGCAGAGTTGCCAAAACATGTCTTCATAAAGACTCAAGGAAGAAAAGAAATTCAAACATCTAATTTCAGCCTTTTAAAAAACAATCTGAATGTGGCCCAAATCTCTCTGATGCTCTGAGCTCTCAGAACGGCAGCATGGTTACGTCTCAGGGTGTCAGTGACTTTATTTATAAACATTGGTGGCAATTCTTAGGAAGGCAAGAGATAAGAAAATCCAGATCAGAAGGAATTAGATCTATTGTCCCTAGAAAGAAAAAGATTTCCAGTCTTTGAATTCCATCAACACTATAAAACCAAAAGGGAGCTTCCTGATTCAGATGAAGGTAGGACCTGTATCAGCTCATTCATGTGTTTTTGGCTACAGTGATACTGCTCTCCTAGGATCTGACTGACCTATAAGTTCATTTTCCAGGGGCACAACAGCAGGAACATCATGCAAAAATCTGCCACAATGAGAATTCCCCAAGCATTAAGCACATAAGTGGCAGTATCAGTCAAGTGTGGTGAAATGGTTGATCCTGAGGGTTGTGCTGTTCACAGGTAGTTCAAACAGGTCTTTTCCAGAGCTGCATGACATGACTAACAAGGAGAGGCAGAAGGGAGAACTACTGACTCTCTAACTTGTGGATTATCTGAAAGGAGCATAGAAAAGTGAAGCCAGTATCACTGGTCTACCTGGGACCCAGCTCACTATCCACAAAGAAATGGAGAAATTCCCTGTGAACTGCCCACCTGTGAGCTGCTTTTGATTTACCCTCTACTGCCTCGGTCCTCTGTGAGCTGTGAAGTGTGTCAGGACTTAACAAAATTCTGCTGCGTAGCTTGCTAGATCAGTGAAGCTGGCTCATCTCTTGTGGTTTGCTTCACAGAACCACCTCAGACTCTACCCACTTCTCTTCCCCTGGATGTAATGCTCTCAGAGTTGGCAAAAGGAATGAAAATGAAAAGGATTTAAAGGAAAATGGTGAGTTGCACACAAGGAGACATGACTTTGGGGCAGAAAGAGAAATGACTAAAAGGTTACGATAAAAACAGAATCATGAGAGTCCTAGAGGAAGGAAATTAGTACCTATATGGTGGAAATGGAAGAAGATGCTACTGCCTGGAGCTCATCCCACACCCTCCTTGGGGTCCAGCTGTGGGCTCAGGGCCAACTTTGATAAAGCAGCTCTGTGGCCTTGAAGTTGTAATACTACTGTTTGAGAAGCCTTTGTAGGGGTCTGCCATGGCCCATCATCATGCTCCCTGTAGCCAGAAGCTTAATTACAAGGTTGGAAAAGATACTTTGCCCCTTTTCCAATATAGTGAGACAAATAGTTGATTTAATGACGGAATGCCATCTTCCAGGCGGGAAAAAATGTTCTCTAAGTACTAGGTATGTATAGACAAGGGTAAATTTGTCATTGAAAAAATTTTGATGAAAAGTGTTATTTTCACTGCAGTTGGAATGTTTGCCAAAAGAATCACTGCTAATCACATTCTCTTAAAAAGAAATGCAAGTCAACAAGCAATTTTTTTTATAGAAATTATTTTTCCAAGAGAAAAAGTGTGTCTTTTTTTATGAGAAAGCTTTTACTTTAGGTTGTTTCTAACACATTTGATACATTCTAATACATTTGATAAACTCCCTCTTTGTAGCAGAAATTCTTCTTAGTCCCTGAGCACATGATGTTTTATTTTAGGGTAGTAACTGTCACCCTATATCTATTATTTCAGACCTTAAGATTAGCCACGTTTCCCTGTAGCATTTCTTTCTTCTCCTGTATATTGACAGTATTTCCCAACTTATCACCAAGAAATTTCTCCCATGAAGTAGAAATTCACCGCTTGGGAACAGTGGGGAATGACAAAGACCTATGCGATAAATTAATGACAAGGTAACCATGCCTAACAGATGTGATCCTGTGATGCAGCAGTTGCAGCATGCCCGGAAAGGAGACGGAAATACTCCTGCCATTGTATGCAGAGGTGGTGAGAGTCCATTTATCACCTTCATTATTTTGCAGTGAGCTGCTGAAAGAAGTTAAGAAAGATCAGAAGAGTTCTGCTATTAAAAGATGCAGTATTGAGCCTTCTTTACAAAAAACATCAGGACTATATGAAAGAGGGACAGAAAAAGAAAACAGATATATTAGATATGGAGGGGAAAAGAGAAGGAAAAGATGTTTTTACAACCTGTGAAAAAATGCATGTAGGAAGGAAATAGATGTGATGGAAAAAAGTGAAATAGGAAAAGATAAAGAGAAAGAGAACAGTAAGACCTATGATGGTTTAGGATTGCATCTACTTTAACATTTAGTCACCAGAAAAAGGTGCTTGAACATAGCAGGGAAGAGGCAAAACGCTGCCTTTGGAGTGAGACACTTCAGGTAAGCTGGGCCTGCAGGGAGCCTGCTCTCTGCACCTGAGGTGAGCAGTTTATAAGCAGAAAATATCTTCTAACCCTGGGTATAGGGCACAAAGGTATTTTTCATCTGCACCTTCTTTTATTCTCCCTTTCTGATTCAGTTGCACTTCAATGCCTCACAAAATCACCTAAGAAAATAAATCCAGAAGTAGAAAGTTGAAGCAGTGTGTCTTAGCACAGTGAATCAAACCTCTGATTTTTATTTATTCAAAAACAGGGGGGTTCTGAAAATGCTTTATATTTTTCCCAAAAAAGAAGACAGGTTTAACTCCCAAATGCAATTTTCAGCTTGATCCAATATAAAGTCTTAGTTTGTAAAAAAATACAGGTATTTTTGGCACCAATGGTGAACCTGTTGCTCATGCAGTCTCAGATCCACATGCTGTGTGGATAGTAACATGGCAGTGAGTGCTCGCAATGTTGTTTGTCTTCTTGGAAGCAATAACACATTTGGCAAAGAGGTATATCAGCAGCTGACAATCCTTCTCGGTGCCAGGAACATGGTCCCTTTACATGAAGTGCAGGACAGCATTCTAAATATGCCACTGTCCCCATCTAGCCCCAGTTTCCTTATTTATAACCTCTTTCTATCTCAGCATTATCTCAAGAGGCTCTGGTGCTTGTCCTCCTGAGATTTTTTCTTTATGCCATACAATTTGACAGTGTAATTTTCTATACTTTCCTCAGAAATACCTTCTGAGCCTGAGAAACTGTAGATAAGTGAATTGAAAGACAAAGAAACAGCTTTGATAGCATGGACAGGGAGAGTAAGAGGCTTCAAATCCTTTCTGATGCTCCTCAGATGAATTTAAGGTTGGGGGGCTGTTGGCTCTTTTGTGTGGATGTTTTTCACCCTCAGTGCTCTCCTTTCCCCTTTGGTAACAGATGCTTAGGCTAGAGGGCATGTAAATCACAAAGCTGTCAGTGCACATTCAGGCAGATTAAACAGGCTCTGAAATCCAAAGTGGTTACAAATGCAGATGTCAGCTGCATCTAAAGCAGAAGAAACTTTCTCCCACGTCCATGTGCTCTTGCCTATCACGTGGCACGCAGAGGACCACCATGTCATCCCCCCCAGCATGAAGACACCTTCATTCTCAGGGAAGAGAGAGCTCCAGGTATGGTGCTCTCCCATCTTGGGAGCCCAGTTTGCAGGATGAGACCATACCCCATTGGACTTCCCTATCATCACCCTGTCCCTGCTGGCATTACCTTTACCCCAAGCCCTGGCTTTGGAAGATGGGAGACAAATTGCTTTTTTCTTTTTCAGTCCATGGATGAATGATGTGATCCATGCCAAAACTAGACTGTTTCTGAAAAGGAACCGAGCCTGGGGTAGAAGATAATAAGTCAGAAAGCCATGGAGAAACATGCTTGGTTTCTCTGGCTGGAAGGAGTTAGGAGCAGTGGCTTAGTGACCCTACATGAGGTTGCTCCATCTTACAACACAAACCCTTAGTCATTCCTTTATTGTAACAGAAATGGCCAGATCATATTTGCAGATCTCTGGAATGGATAAACCAAACAGAGAGGCCACAGGCAACAGCCATAATTGTCTGTGTCTGGAAACCACCCCGTGCCTCACTCTCTGCCCGTGTCACACACAAAAACAGACACTTTTCTGACTTCTCCTCTCCACAGCCTCTTCTGTGGACTTCCGAAAGGGTCAGGTGTAGTCCAGTCCTGACAACAAAGGAAGAGATCTGTTCCCTGCTGATCCCATTCCCTGCCAAATGAGACAGTCATGTTTCCGGGGCAGGAGGAAGAAGACAGTCTGAGGACACTTGAGAACTCCAGAGTGCTTTGCAGCATCCTGCTGCAGATTTTTCTAGGAAGACAGTTTCCAATAGATTCATGAATTGCATCAGCCCTGTGCAGAGGGAGTCACCATAGAAAAGGCATTGACACTGTTGATGAATATATGAGGGAGGAAGCCATATGGAAATGGACAGTCATGTGTGCAGTATGAATGAACACAGAACAGAGAAATACAACAGCTCTGTAGGAAAGGCAATGGGAGTTACAGCAGATCACAAACTGAACATGAATCTATAGTATCCTGCTGCTGTGAAGAAAGCAAACATCCTCCTGAGCTGTATAAACAAAAGGATAGTTTGCCAAGCCCACAAAATAATCCTTAGACTTCGCTTAGAGTTGGCAGTGAGCCAACCTCCAGAGCCAGTTTCGTGTACCACCTTAGGTGGCAAATTCTAATACTGCTTTTAGAAAATCTGCAGGACCACAGACTTTGTTTAGATATGATAACCATCACTGAATGGCAGCTTAGTAGCACTAATGATGTTCTCAATGCAAACAGCCTCCCCACTGATGATAAATACATTTTTGCATTATAACACTTTACATAAGGATTATGTATTTATTAGCTAAAAGGAGAGTTTAAGACAAGGCATCTAAAAAATAATGTTCCCTGTTTAAAAGAACCATAAGCACATAATATTTTGTCTCAGTTAAAGCATATACATGCTTTAAAAAATGGGGATATATATTTCAAGCAATATATTAATTCTCCTATTTCTACTCCAAGTCTTTCTGGAAATGATGATGAATATTTTTCTCTACTTAATTAGTTGTTCAGCCAATCCAGGTTTAAAGCTAGCATATCTCTCAGACACTGCTTTCAAGTATACTCCCTGGTTAGTCAGAAGGCTGAATTCAGTTACATTTTCAAAGCCTCAGAATTGCTGGGGTATTGGTGACCAAGCCATCCAGCCCACATTCATTAATATCAGTTGAGTTGTTCACCCTTAACAGTACATTACTGAGCACAGTGAGTTCACAGTGCAAAGATCATCACCAAAACCCTTCCTGAAGGTTTGCACACAGCACATTCTGCATTTACCTTGCATGGTGAAAGCTGATTTGAGTCAGTTTTGTGCCTTCTTGGCACAAAAAGTCTGATAATGATACTCACAGACATCAGACACTCCATCTTTAGAATCAGCAAGGTCCCCATGTCACTTCTGAGAAAACTGGATGCAAGCTCCTATGCTTCTGCATAGGGGAAAAAAAAAATCAATTTTACATTTATCTTTGTTCCCTTCACATAAACATTATGTGTCAGAGGTTTGCCATGCTTGCAAGTGTAGCAGAAGTGTTGCTGCCCAGTTGGGTATGCAGACCAGCCAGTGGCCTGTGTCTATGAGCCTGAAGGATCGATGCTGTTTTACCTATGCCATTGAGCCTCACTCTAGTTTGTGCTTCAATTTTCCACTGCACTTTTTTAGGGATATTATTGTTAATCCAAGCCAGCGCAGAGGATATCCATCTCCAAGACCAGTTATAAGTGATTTGAACACACCATTTGAGGCAAAGATGAGAAATTGAAGTTTTTTAATAATAGATTGAAAGATTATGTTGGATTTCATTTATGAATTGTAAAGAAGAGAGGGCTGAGCACAAACATGACTGTCTCCAGTTATATATAAAACTGCTGCAAAGAAAGGAATTAAGTTTTGTCCATCTCCATGGGGGGTAGGGTGAAAAACAATAGCGAAAAACTTAAAGCAAGATCAGAGAAAATCCTAACACTAAGAATTGCAAAGAATTACAATAGGTCTTCTGCTTCACTGCAAGTTTTCATAGAATTATTCTGTTCTCCAAGAGATTTGAAGAGGAGTCTCCCACTCCTGTAACTTTACTGAAAGGCTAAGAAAATTCACAGTTAAAAGTCTTCCTTAACAACAGACTGAAGTGTGAAGACATGGTTGTATGTGATTTGGAAGCCTCTCTCCTTTGTGAAAGCCAAGTTCTTCCTTGATATGTTTCCTTTGAAAAATCACCTCCTAACCCATGTCAGACAACACCGAGGTCCTTAGAGCTCTCTGTGTCTTTGAAAATGTCTTCCTTGGACAAATGGTCCTGAGGTCCTTTGCAGAAATGAGGCACTTGAATTGTTCCAGTCTCAATGAATGTGGCCTGCAGGCCTCCAGTCTCATTCAATGTCAAGAGACATTCATTTCCCAAGGTTCAAATTTCTAAAGGCATTCAGGTTTTACAACAATAACTGAAGCATATAAGGCTTAATTACAAATCTGTTTTGGAACTAAAGTCCTAAAACTAAAGGACTTAAAAGAATACAAGACCTTTTTGGCCCAGATCCTCCAAGATAAGAGGTATTTTACCTCCAATGATTTCACTGGAATAAGATGCTAAATGCCAGTAATATTCTGTACCTAAGTGTCTTTCAAAAAGAAGACTTCGTTTTGTAAATCACATATGTGAAAATATGTCCATTGACCTTTATTTTAATACCTTCAGAAAAACCTCTCAGAGTGTTATATTTTTTGTCAGTCAGCTCTGTTAAAAACCCTGGAGCTTGGAAGAGCCTGTGTAGTAACTCAGAACACAGTATAAGATGTTTACCGTTAGCTGGAGTTTTGGTTTTTTTCTTAAGCTGTGTTTATTCTACAGGTTTTATAGAATTTATCAGAATTTATGTTCTTAAAGTTAAAGCCAAAAGGGCAGTACAGTAACTAACTCTGTTCTTTCAGTAACACTGGGGTTTTCCTGCCTATATTACCATTTCTGATAAATACCTTTGCACTTTTCCCTGCACACACCTTCAACTTTCAATAGGTTCACATTTAAGTCTATAGTTACCTTTATGTTATTTTCCTCCAAAATCACATGAAGGCCATCAGTGCTGTGACACCCCAAAATCTTTGGCACAGCAGCTGTTGTGTGTGCTCCAGCCATTGTTACTGAGCTCTTCATTGCTGTCTTACAATCCTGCACACTCGGGGTAAGAACCATGGTTTTCTTTGGTGTTTGTACAACACTTATCACAGTGGTGTCCTAGCTCAGAATTAGGTAGGATGGATAGATCGTCCCACCTTAAAAAAACAAATAATAATGACCTTGGAAAGAAGAAAAACATCTAGCAGAAATAGCTGCACTGCCAGTTGATGCAAGTCAGAAGGATGGTATTAAATTTAACCTCCTACAACATTCTAGAGTTAATTTGAGGTCCGTGGGATTTTAAGAAACATGGCCTACTTTTTTGACTAATTAGACAAAAGAATTCTTGCTAAAATGTACTAAAAATGCATTAAGGAACAAAAAAACTTAAAGATTTACATTTCCCAAAATTATGAGCTTGAATAAGCATTTGTGGGGAGGGGAGAGAATCTCTCCTCCTCCTGAATTTGCATAAAACCTTTTAATTAGGGTTTTTAATTAAAGCCCCAAGGTAACTCCAACCATTTTCTTTGGGAGAATGGAAGAATTTAAATGCTAAATTCTGGCTCTGTGACTGTCTTTACTGAAATTAATCCTGGGTTTTATGACAAAGACAGCACACATACATATGTAGTTGAGCACAAGGAAATCTGAAAGAGCTGGGAAAAGCTAGGACTGCCATCTCTGAGGGCACTTCAGGGATATATATCCTGAACTGGACACCAGAATAGCCCCTTTACTCATCCTTTGTGTCCTCACAGGGTTTTCTGGTTGGATTTGCCTTGAGTTCTTTTTCAGTTCTCTCTCCCTTCTCCCAGAGCAGGTCTGGGAAAGAGAGCTTTAATTTGTGAAGTCCTTGCGTGTGGAGATCCCTGATGAGGCTTTCAGGAAGCCATCCTCACTAAAACTGGTGAGTGAAACTAGATAAGAAGGACCTCCTCCATCCCTTGTGCCAGGGCCTTGATCAAGCATCAGGCATCAGTGGGCATGAGAGGGATCCCAGGAGAATGCTGCTGAGACATTACTTGCCAAGGAGAATTCCATGCTTTGGCCTCTGCCTGAATAAGGTTCAGCAGAGAGGTGGAGAAAAGGAAGTTATGTGGTAAAGGTGATACATGGGCTTATATGTAGGGCATGAGACTGAACTAATGACCCCTACAGAGGCTGTGATTTATTGCTCCTATATATAGGCTGTTTTCATGCTTTTCAGGCTTATACTGTGTTTTGTTTTTCTCTTTCTTACCTGAGCTTTGTGTAAAAACTCATTGAAGCAGAAACTGAAACTCCAGTTTTTCCTGGCTTCAGCAACAGTTATTTTTTCCCAGTGAATATTTATATATATTTTCTTATAAAGGAAGCAGATCTGCAAGAGGCTATGAGGGAGTGTAATTCCTCAGTTCTCTGTAGCTTAGAGGTAAGTGCAGGGATCTGAGGAGGAGATGGAGATCATCCCTGAAATTAATTTCCTTTAGGAATGTCCTTTTCACTGAAGCATTGTGGTGAATCTTCCTCCACGAATCCTGTTAGATCTATTCCATTTTGTAAGAAATGATGTCAATAAATGGAGATGCAGAATGTAAGCTCAAGCCCAGTGGAGTGTAGCCTTACAGCTGAAACAGCATAAGCTCACATGACTATCTTGATAGCAAATCAAACCCGTATCACTAAAGCTTGAAGCTACAGGCAGCATGTGCAATGGTCATGGGCAGCACTCCTGCTAAACCTTCAAGAAACATGCAAACTGTTGTAAGAGGTAGCTATTAAATTCCTTTTGTGTTTGAGGGCACAAAGCCCTGGTATCTGCCAGGTGAGGTCCTGAGACATCTGCTACAAGAAAAAGGGTAAATAAGCATGCTCTAAACTCTTTTTTCTGTGGCTAGACTTTTCTGCCACCCAAGCTAGTTTCCCTAGTAATGGTCACCGATACCTCTACCCAACACCACCAGAACACCAGTATCAGCAGTGTAAACATACCTCCTCTGGTAATGTGCTTGCAGAACCACATTACTATACAAACAAAAAAAATCATCTTGCTTGAAGTATAGCTCTGCAACACCATTTCTGTGTTCTTATAATGGCCCAAAAGACTCCCATCTCACATAGAAATACAGTTCTCGTATCTGTAGACAGATACAACCACCAGCTCAGTTCTGTGCAATAAGATAGCCAAGCATGTCAGGCACCATTCCCAAGCTGAGTGGCCAGCTTCTCAGCTGTTTCCAGCTCTCTCCTGTCACTTCCAAATCTGATACTGGCTTGGAAAGTGCTTGTCCTAAGCTCCATCGGTTTCTGTACCCACCTCCTGTGAAAGACAAGAAAAGAAAAAGAAGGATTTAAGTGTGCATGAAGATAAGTTGTTCCTCAAATGAAGCTTTCACAACAGCAGAGGCATCAGTGACAACTTTCTCCAGCAGATTTGTTAGCAGCTAATAAGAGAGGGTGGAGGAGCCAGCACCGCTGCCTTTATGTGGTTAAAAAGCCAGTCAACATCTGATGAGTGAATGGAGACTGGAAGTCAAGCTGTGGTTATCTAGTGTTCATAAAATCTTTGGCTTGCTAGAGAGCTGCTGACCACACAGTGAGAGCTGTGAACAGCACCACTCCACACACCAGCATTGTTAAAAATATAAGTGCTGAAACTTAGCTACTGTGTCTGTAAGTACATATCCTGGGCTTTAAGAGATCCAGAAGCTTCAAGGATTGGTTCCCTGGGTTAACTGAGGGTCTGGTTTCCTGACTTGTCCACCAAACAATGTGGGGAAATTCGTTATGCTTTACCCTATGGTTGCATCTGTGAGATGTGCCAGTAGGGTAGGTTGGATGGAGGTGGGTGAAGCAGAGCTATGGTATTTGCTTGCAGAGCACTAAATTACTGCAGTATCATCATCTGACAAAAATATAAAGAGATGCTTTCTGTAACAACTAAGGGAAGTGGATAATTGCACCACAGGGACAACTCTGGGATCCAGCCATTTGTAGTTAATCAGAATTATTCATCTGTTTGGTAAACTTTTATTTCTTTCGTAACAAGAGGAAAAATTGACTAAGGGTGCAGCCAGGAGATACAGTAAGCACACCAGCCTGGGAGGCCTGTGAATGCGAGCTAAGGAGAGTGCAAAAGGAATAATATAGCTAGCTTGTTTTCAGGTGGGAATGCTGAGTGCAGGAAGTCTGCTGCTCTTCATGTTTAGACTGGTCAATGCATCTCTCACTATGTCCCTGAGATGGAGTGCATTTTAATAGGCTTGTCTTCCATAGTGAGCAGCTTAATGCTTCACCTGACGGATGGTGCTTTGCTGTAATGCTGGCAGCTCCTGCCAGGGCAGCATCTTGCTGAGGTAGAACTGTGGTGTCAGCAGCAGAGAAGGGGCCAGCTCAAGGTGTCCATCTCTCTTCCACACACACACAGAGCCTGTCTTGTGAAAGCATTAGCGAAAGGGAGAAGAAGAGCAGCAAAGACCTACTAACAGGTACAGGTGGCTAGTGCTATAGCTTTAACCCTTTGCAGCCTAGCTTTTACAGTTGGAGTTTCAACTTTAATGAGGATCATGGTGGAAAGTAGCCTCCTCTGTCCACATGGACATTTGCAGGAGTGGCTGAAACCAGGACAAAGCCAAAAGCAGATGTGGTGCTACAGTCTCCATCTGCCTTGCAGGATACCACAGCCTGTTCCCCAGTTTGGCCCATTCTTACTTATAACACTCTCTAACCTGTGATGGAGTTCCTTCAGCAGTAATCTGCTATATCACGCCAGGAATAATATTTCCTCATTACCATGTCAGAGGATCTCCACGGACCAAAGGGAATAAGCCTCTGCTGAAAAAGGAGGAGGGACTGTTGATCCAGCACGTGAGATTCATGACCTGCAGTGTGAATCACAGGAGCGTGAAAGACCGCTGATCTCTCCTGCATGCTGGGCAGCACATGCACTATTTCCCTTTCCCAGAACTGAACTTCTTTGCTACAGGAACTTGGAGGGAAATAGCATGGAAACAGCAAAGAGAAATCCAAGAGTTGCCAGGTTAACCATCTTTTGACTTCTTATGATAGACAGGTTTATGAAATGCTTCTAGCTATCTAGGAAGCCCAGACCAACAGTTTTACGAGGGGGGGAGTGGAGGGCGGGGGGTGTGTTGGGAGGGGGGAAATCAATCTTGGTCATATAAATCAGAAACCTGGAGCCTCACTCAATATTATTTATTTATTATTCTCATTTCCCGAGGAAACAAGCCTTATAAAACTATCCTCTGTCTGCTGCTTCCCAGAGCACAAGTCTGACAAAGTGACAGGACAAGAGGAAATGGCTTTAAGCTGTGGTTTAGATTGGATGTTAGGAAAAAATTCTTCACAGAGAGAGTGCTCAGGCATTGGAACAGGCTACCCAGGGAACAGTGAAATCACTGTCCCTCAAAGCATTCAAAACCATGTAGATGAAGCCCTCAATGACACAGTTTAGTGATGGACTTGGCAGTCCTGAGGTAAAGGTTGGATTTGGTGACCTTAAAGGTCTTTTCCAATCTAGATGATTCTATGATTCCCCACTTCCTTCCCTGCATAGTTTTAATTCATCACCTAATTTCACCTTAAATTCAGTTTAATGTTTAAGGATGTTTCAGAGGTAGGAAACTCCTATGCCTGTGTAAGAGCTGGAGGTAGAGAAAGGGATCCAAATCAATCATAGAAGGAAACATTTCAGTGAGCTGCACAGTTACCTGGTTTGCTCAGCCTGCCCATGCAGGTCTGCTGGAAAACAATCTTCCTTCTGCCTAGCTGCCAAACTAGGGCCATGGGAAGAGCATGTGAATCCCATTATGCAGTCAAAGAGATGGGCAGGCTATAAGGAGTCCTGCAAGCAATGACATTGTATAGTAATTAGGAAGACAGGAAGTTAGGGGTGATGCATATGCACAGGGGTACAAATGCAGGTGAAACAGAGCTTTATTAAACTTGTTGCTCAGAGCATATTTGTGGTGGTATCAGCTGCATTAGCTGCATTCTAATGATCGGACAGACAGCTGCTACCCCAAAGAATTGCCCCCTGCCAAAAGCTTGCCTGCCATTTTTGTGGTGTCATTTAGGCCTTCTTCCAGTGCAGAGCTTAAGCTTACCACTGATCAAAATAAATTCAATGGCTTCAGCTGGGCTGTTTCCCAAATGAGGCACAAGGTTTCATATCTTGTTGAATCAAAGACTTGAAGAGTGAAGTGACGATTGAGGTGGCATTGTGGTAATTACCCTGCACAGGTATAAGTGGCCATTAAACCTATTTGGATGCCTTTGGTAGCAAATCAAGCCTGTGTAGTTAAATAGCATGTTGATAGTTCTAGTAACAATTTAGGGAAGTACAGGGCAATATTGCAGATAATGAGGCAATCTTATCTACTTGTCAAAAGTAAAACCTGAAAATTTAAAGGGCCCTATTGTATTTTGCCTGAAAAAAAAAAAAAAGAGCTAGAAGAGACTTGATTGAGGTATTCATAATTATATGAGAAATAGTGAAAATTAATCAGCCTGTGCTTTTCATATTGTCACATAATGCAAGAACAAGGCGACCCTTAAAATGTAAATTAATAAGTGGTACATTTAGTGTTCAAATGTATTTAGTGAATCATGTTACAATTACAGTGTGTATAAATAATCCACCAATTTCCATAAAACTATCTGATAAAATTCGCCATAACAATAGTTCATTTCCCAATTCACTTTTCATTATTAGAAATCCTTTAGAAACCCAAGGGAAGCTGTGGGCTGGGAATTGTAAATGGCTGCACATTTAGAGCAAATATAAGGGGTGGACTGACTTCTGTAGCATGTTCTCCCTTCAGAAATTCCCAGCCCTAGGAAGTTAAGGACACTAATGCAAAGGCCAGCTAAAACAAAGGGTAAAAAGACCTCACACTGGATAATTTTATAACGGTTAGTAACATTTGTGTCTATACAAGCTAAGACAATTATAATGGTAATCATATCTTGTGCTTCAGAATCTAAAGTGATTGCCTGCAGAGGCCAGAGAAGTCTTGGAGAGTTTCCATGGAAAGGAGAATTAGAAAGGCTTAAGATTACTTAATTTGGTCATATTGTACATAGCAGAAAGAAGGTACCTATTTCCCCTTTTGAAAGCTTTCCTTTCTCCTTTCTGAATCAGTTTCTTCCCTGTGGATTGACTGGTAAACTGTATCCCTGTTGGCATCTTCACTTTTTTTTTTGCTTTTCCCATCCATTTGCCTGAATCTTGTTGTTTTCCCCCTGAACCTTGTCTGTTTCCCATTGTCTCAGCCCATTCCTCTCTTGTGCTTGTCTAGTTCATTCCCAGGAATATCACCCCTTCAGAGTGAAAAGGCTGTCCTTGTATCTAGTGCCCTCAACCAGACTTCATTAGCAACCCCTGCTCTGACTTTATTTCTCCCCAAGTGGCATCAGCCTGTTTCTTCTTTTTGCATGCAAGCTGCTCTCTCCATCATTGCAGCCTTTTCCAACCAGGTTCTCCAGACTGTCAGTATTTCTGTATTGCAGTTTTCCCACAAAGACCCATAGGAATCATGACACTAGTATCAAGCAGGACAGTCTCATTTTACAGATCATCTACTGCTTAAAGAAACTAAAGGAAGTCAATGAAGAATCAGAAATGCCTCATGTTGACCAGTTAAGCATTGCAAGAGTTGCTCTCCTGCCATTTCACACCTTCATTGTATAATGATTGCATGTGGTGCCAGATTCAGATAACCTCTCACAGAGAACTCCACAAATTGAGGTCTCCACTGATTTTAGTGAACCAACATGTGTAGTAACAGGTATGAGAGAATGTCAGAAATCAGCCTGAGGTGAAGAAGACATGGTCATTCTCTACACTTACGAAGAAATGAGATACAAAAGATACGGTGTCCTTTTATTACTCTGCTCACAGCAACACAGTGAAGAAGAACTGACAAGAAAGGGCTGGTATTTCCCTCCCCATGTAAGGAAGACAGAAATTATATTGCTTTCTGTCACGCAATATCCAGGTTTTCTGAGCCTGTTGCGGAAGGTGCTATTGTACAGAAATGCTTGCCTCTGGCTACTCCCTCGCTAGAAGCAACAACCAGGTAGTGACTTTCTGAGGTTGTGTATGGCAAGACAAAGGAGCAAGCTATGAACACACAGATCCCTTTGAGCTGTTTGCTTTCTGTCTATGACAATGGCTTTTAGCTAAGGTTTCATATGAGCTTAAAGGATCAATTCTGCATTTAGGAGCAGGAGAGCTGTTAATGGGCCTGAATCACTAGTCATCTGCGTAAATCCTCTGAAGAGGAGCCTGGGCACTCACTGAGATGCTGAGCATGCCTAGGGCCTCTCCTCTGTAAACTGTGGTGTCAGGCTCTTCATGCAGACGTAGATGATGAGCAATGATGGTCTGGGAAGAACGCAGGGGTCACGGCTTAGCTGACAGTACATACATAGCCTGGGGTGTCGCCAAACACTTGGTCTGCACCTACATGCATCATACCTGAGCTAGAGTTTATGCCAAAACTGGGACTCTGAGCTAGTTCACTTTAGGACACTTCAGAGGAAAGAGAAAGATAATTTGAGAACTAAAGGCAGCAATAATAAAAGCATAGAGAGTTATGAATGGCAAAGGAAGGCTAAGAAAGTACTGCTAGTCAGCCTTTTTAGTAATAAAATACAAAGTGGCAGCCATGGAATGAAATTACAAAGCAACACATGGTGAGTGGATGAAACGTAATGTTGTTTACAAAAGGTATAATTAAACCATGATATTCACTGCTCCAGAGATTGAGAGGGATGGCTCTCCAGGTTTAAGAAATGATTCAGCATTTATATAAATAAAAAGAACATCTGCAAGGACACTAGCTAAATACAATTACAAGGGCTATCAATCCTCATGCTTCAGGGCATGGTTACCTGCTGAGACAAGAAAGAAATTTCTTTATGGTATAGCACTAAAAAGTAAAATGCATTATTGGGCATTGATGGGTATTGGATACCTTATTAGACGGCCCTTTAATCTGTTCCACTATGCAATTCTTTTGTTCCTCCATATAGCAAATCAGTGAAGCATTTAGGTGTGTGCTTGAATTCCATTTTGAAATCAATAGGACTAAGAAATGTAAGTGCACAATTAAGTGCTTTCCAGAATAGATATATTAAGCAGCTACTTAAATTTTTAGATATATTGAAGTGGGTTTTTTGGTTTAGGAGTGACTTTTCAGTGCCTAAATCACACACGCACAAACAGGAGAACTTACTGTATCTTATATGTTATCAACTAAATTTGTAGAAACTCTGTACAACAACATGCTTCCAGTTCTAAAAGACTTCCACTTTTCATTTCAAAAGTCCATGAATTTGTGACTATAGATCTACAGTTCATTGTACAGATAATTCAATATGCATACAGACATAATCACACTGGTCTAAAATAGTGTCTTCATCTCTGGGCTTTCTTTGGTGTGTATAAAATGAGCTTTACCATCTGCTATAGTCTCCTCCCTTGTATTTGTGCACTACTGGTTCATCTTGTAGTTCTAGTTAAGGTGGCAGCCACACACTGAAGATCTCTTTGAAGATTTAAGTAAGTTTCATGTTTTGTTTTAACTTTGAAGCCCATCCCTTTTTTATCCTCCTTTCTTTTAGAGGAGATATCACTCAATCCCAACAGTCTTTCACGGTCAACAGCAGGGCTCTGAATATAGGGGAAACACAGTGCTGATCTGATCTCTCTACAGAACTGGGACATAGTAGAAATTCTCCATGTTGAAAGGGGTTTCACCTGGAGAAGGTCATACGGAAGTATAAAGAGAAGCTTGAGTATTCTTCACAGTCCTTCTCACCATTGCTGGCAGCTGGTTAAAGGGTTTGGTTTGGCAGGCGGTTAAAGGGTTAAAGGGATACACGAGACCACTGATGTGGCTGGAGGATAGATGTTACCAAAACCCCAGGTTCTTGCCGCCTGTAGTGCTACTCAGTTAAAAGAGTAGTTAAAATATCACCATAACAGTATGAGAGATTCCTTTCCTGTGGGTCTGTCTTCCCTCTCTTCCTCATTGGACCTTACTGCTTCTTGCAGAAGGGCTGTGGCAACTCACTGGGGGTGGCTGGGAGAGCTTCAGTGATGTGCAACAGGCAGTAATTCTTCCTTCCAGAGGCTAAGTGTTCAGCTTGAGTAGAGCTCATAGGGATCTACATGCTGAGATCAAAGGAATATTTTCAATGACTCATGGAGGAGCTGGAACCAGGCCTTTATGGAATGCTAAATAATTAAATCAGACCTCCTGTAGAGGTAAAATAGATCTCTAACACTGAAGAATCAGCACTTAATAGCACATGGAAAGGCATAGTTTACAGATCTATCCTAATAAAGAAAACTATAAATTGAGGGATTTTTTTCTCAAACAGCTCCTTTTTTCCCCTCATAGTCAAACATAAAAGTAAAGATGTTGTCTGCTGTAATCAGACATACATCTTGAGTTGCTATTTCCTTCCAGCTTCATTTGAGATAAAGTTGAAACTACTTAGTTTAAATTCACAATCTTAGATACCTATAAAAGATTGACTTGCTGGAAGTGCTAAGCAGATGCTCTCTGCAAATCTGTTCTACTTAACTCATTTCTAGTGTCATGTTCAAAAGGTAACCAACCTAGTGCCTGACCAACCAGGTAAACTTCTATGATGAAAAAAATGCCTTGGTAGATGAGGAAAGAGTAGTGGGTATTGTCTACCTAGATTCTAGCAAGGCTTTCAACACTGTATCCCATAAGATCCTCATAAGATCCAATGGAAGTATACGCTGGATGAGCAGACAGTGAGGTGGACTGAAAACTGACTGAATAGCTGGGCACAGAGGATGCTAATCAGTGGCACAAAGTTGTGCTAGAAGCCAGTAACCATTGGTGTCCCCAGGAATCAATACTGGGGCTGATCCTGTTTTACATCTCCATTAATGATCTGGATGATGGGGCAGAGTGTACCCTCAGCAAGTCTGCAGGTGACACAAAACTGGGAAGTGTGGCTGATATACCAGGGAGTTGTGCTGCTATCCAGAGAGATCTTGTCAGGCTGGAGAAATGGTCTAGCAGGAGCCTCATGAAGTTCTACAAGGGAACTTAGGCACCAGTAACTCCTGGGGGTGGCCTGGCTGGAAAGCAATGTGGTAGAAAAGGACCTGGGGGTCCTGATGGACATCAAGTTGAACATAGGCCAGCAATGTGTCCTTTCAACAAAGAAGGTCAATGGTATCCTGGGCTGCATTACGAGGAATGTTGCCACAAGGCCAAGAGAGGTGATCCTTCTGCTCAGCACTGTTGTGGATACTGCTGGGTCCAATTCTGGGACATGGACACAGTGCAGTGTGTCCCTTGAAGTTCACTAAGATGATTAAAGGACTGGAGCACCCCACATAGGAAGGAAGGCTGAGAGAGTTCGGACTGTTCAGTCTGGAGAAGAGAAAACTCAAGGGGGAATCTCATTAATGTGTATAATTTTCTGAAGGAAGGGTGCAAAGAAGACAGAGCCAGGCTCTTTTCACTGGTACCCAGTGACAGAACAAGGTGCAATGGGCACAGACTGAAGTATGGAAGGGTCTGTCTGAATACCAGAGAACACTTTTTACTGAGAGAGTGACTAAGAACTCATATAGGTTGCCCAGGGAGCTTGTGGAGTCTCCATCCTTGGAAATATCCATGAAGTCACCTGGGGATGGTCCTGGAGAACCTGCTTTCGGTGGCACTGCTTGAGCAAGGGGGTCACTAGACAAGATGACATCCAGAGATCACTTGCAATCCAGCCATTCTGTGATAACCGAAAGCCACAGGCACAATTGCATGTCTTGGCCTAAGTTGTTCTGTTTAAGCTACCAAAGAGGGGGCTAAAAACCCTACTAAAGTAGTTTCCATGTACTGAAAGATTCCCTTTATCCTTTGGGAAGCCCTAGTAATAGTATGCTAGGAGATCACTTGCACATGTAATATTCTTTACAGTCTTAGCAATGTGTTCTAGCTCAGGATTTCCTGAACTTCTAAACCATTAGCATTTCCCAAAGGATAGTATGTATACTTATGATTTCCTTTAACATGGAATTTATCAAAATGTGTACTCAGTGCTTCTGTAGGATTCATGTTTCTGCATCTCCACTCTGCTCCCATCAGACTGATCTTTACACCCCTTTTCTCCTCAGCTCTCATTTTGTGAAAGGGTAGCAGAAGTTCAGCACTCTCTGAGTTAATACTCAACACAAGTGAAAATCTTTACCTCACAGTGTGTGGGAAAATTGGATTTGAAACAGCTACACAGGGTCATCAATTCTTCAAATGGACATAGCATGAGTCTCCCATAAACTGAAACAGAGTTGGTGCTGCAGATCCATCTGGAGAGGTTATTATTAGGGAATTGGGGGTGTTTTCAAATGCAGGGATGTAATTTATCATGACTAGGTTTTGTTAGCAGGGAATTTAGACAGTTTTTTGCTTCTGCAACCTAATAAATCATTTTATCAGCATATTTATTTCCTTGGCTGCTGACACCTCTGCAACCCTCATACCCTTTTAGTATCACATGGCAGGAAAACAACTGAGAAATAAAGAGAAATCATTGGTTGTGAACTCACTGAAATAGCATATTCCCTCTGGAAAGCTTGAATAATGCAGTTCAGTAATAAAGCATAGTCCATTAAAGGTAAACAGGCCTCTTGTTCTCTCTCATCATATACTGTATATAGAAGGGAGAATCTGTAACCAAGGGAATACATCATGAAATACTACCCAGCTACCGAGCCATAGAGGAAACTGGCAGCAGTGCTTCTGGATACAGAACAGGCAAGCGTCCTAAGAGGAAGCCCAGGGTAAAAAACAGCAGACCTGAACCTCCCTGCTTTACTCCCTCCCCAGATATTAGAAGACTTGCACTGATATTTACCTTACCCTAGTGAGACCTCTAGATCTCTGCATTACGTGGAGTCACAAGGAGCTACTCCCTCCCCTTAGAAAAAACAGCTCCAATTAGGTCTTGCAAGATCAATTTATCCTGGTTCAGCTCATCTCTGCTATTGCTAAATAGTTAATCATTTCTTTGGCAAGTACTTTGCATCTTTTCTTGTCCCTCCATCTCCAACCACAAACGCAAACAGAAGGGCAATAAAAAGTGCATTTACCTGTGACTCTCAGGGATTGCTACATGCTGTGAGAGTCAATGTATTTTGCTTCTATTAGACTAGCACAGAAGCAAATTTCAGGGTTTAAGAGCATCAAGGAAAAGTAACATGAAGCCAGAATAGCCCAAATCTCCAACTGCAAGACTATATGTGGAAAACCCCAAGCTTTTTATTTTCATTTGCTATCATAACAAAAACAGTCTTAGGAAGCGAAACCACAGCCCATAGTGGAAGGACTTTGTAAATCAGAAACAATTTCTCAAATTGCTCCTAAAAGCTATGAAAAAACTGCACAAGTACAGAAGGATCTTCGATTTCCTCTCATAACCACAATGAAGTTAGCATAAGGCAGCCATGCCCTACCCCACACAGAAACAGCTTGTCAGAACAGCCACAGGGGCAGAAAAGGGTGGATACCTGCTCCAAGCACAGGGCCAGATTTAGTTGGATGTGTAAGGAGGTGGCTGTACCTGGACATGTACCAGGCACAGCTATCCTTCCTGCCCCTTTAATCTTTCCCCATGGAGAGGGGGGAGGCTCTTGTAGGACCAGATGAAAATTTTCCACTTTTCCACATATTTTTGTATTGGAAAAATCACAGTTTGGGTTGGTTTCGTTTAATAAGACAGAGTGTGGGCAGAAAGTGAATGCTTTCTTTGAGTTTTATATTACATAGGTCAATCAAACTCCAGCAAAACTAAAAGGCTGGCAAGGAAGAAATCAGTGAGCTGGGGGAGATAATTTTGTAATTCTGATTACTGAAATGGAAAGGAAAATATTGCCAAGGGGAATAAGAAACTTTTTTTTTTTTTTTTAAATTGCGAGGAAAATCCTCATTTCTGGAAAGCTAGTCTTTGGAAAGATAACCAGAAGTACTTTTATAGGCAGCACATCTGCTATCTTATGTTCTCTCTGATCAGATATGCAGATGGCAAAAGGGACAAGCCTGGACAGCTGGGGAATACCTCTGAAGGTCATTGACACAAATGATCAACTTCCTGAACCTTTCTTTGGCGCTTATTAGCAAAAAAAGGAAAGGAGCTACTGAAAGACAGTCCCTGTTCATTCTTGTCAGGATCAGCCAGGACAGAACAGCAGCATGGTCTCAATAAATCAGTATAGAAAAATGATCTGCCACCTTTGTTATAAAGCCCTAAATCCAATAAACCTGTGAGGTCTCAAATACTGCCAGTTATTTTGTGAAGGGTGAAAGATTTACAGAGTCCCAAAGAGCACTCAGGTCCCTCTCTTCCATCTCTTCATTTAACTTTCCCACAATACCAAAATCCAAATGGGTATGCATATGTCGTTAGTACATATACACTGTGAACAGTCTAATCTGCAGGCTACATTGCTTTCATAATGTCCAAAAGCTTAAAAAGAAAAACCAGAAGGAAACTCAGCCTGGAGTAGACATAACGTCTTTCTGCTCCTGCAGAACCAGTCCTTTCATCTCCACTCTAAGGAGCACTCTAAGGCTACTTGTACAAAGACTAGAACTGTATCAGAAAGGTACCTGTTTCTTTCAAGCAGCACGTTGGATCTAACAGCAGGTTAAGTATTTCCATTGGTCAAAGCCTCACAGCAATTATGACCAGCAAGGAGAAAAGCCCTTCTTAGCCTTGAAACAGACAAAGAAAAACGTTTCCAAACATTGCACCCAGCCCTGTCTTCTTGGCCTGAACATTGCTCTGTAGAAAGCAATGAATAGTTGAAGTCTCTTAAGGAGCCCTTCTGGGTGCCAGACACCCTATGAGGCTGGGTCAGCTGGAGGTATTCTGGTTCAACACTAGATCTAACTTGTTCAGCTTGGTTGACTTCAGTGAACTTACTGTTGGTTTTACACCAGCAAAAGCAGAGCTGGCGGTAGTGTGAAAGAAATCAGCAATAACAGACTGCTCAACTTGCCATTCAGTGGCCTTCTAAAAACCAATGACAGGAATGCTCTAGTGTAGTTAACAAAGCCATTTATTCCTGATCATACAGTACTAGTTGAACTGTAACAGTAGGTATTCATAAATAAGCAATTATTTCTTGCTGTGCTTTACAAAAAGCTTCTTGCTTTTCCTTCCAGGCTGAGAGCTGACCAGTCAGAAATTCTTGATTCTCATGATTAGGCTCTGACACTTTCGGTATCATTTCAGTTTTAAGGAAGGCATATGAGTTCAAACTAAAGGATGGTCAGAGAAGAGTAGGAAACAAGTAGACTGTGTAGGTTATATCCACCTGTCAAAGTAAAAGCTAACCTTGAACCAGCCTTATTTGTCTTTTCAAACCATTTTGTGTCAGAGAGCAGGACTCATGTCAGAACACAGGATCCCTGCAAGGAGCAAACAGGAGAATTCATGTTCTCTGTGTGGCAGGTACGGGAAAGGGTGAGACAGAATTTGTGACAGCTTCCCTCAACCCTGGGAATTCACAGTACAGTTTTGTATCAGTTCAAAGTGAAAACTAAGAACAGTAGGAGAGGCAGAGCTATAAAAAAGCCTTGGCTTTGGGTGCCTGTATCTGAAGCCAGGATATTGTCCTAGCAGTATATTTACCGTGTTCATAATTAAACCCCTAAGTGCCAGCTGAACTGGAAATCATGCTGTGTGGTGCCTCTCCTACCGTCTGAATGACTGTTAGACAGTTGGCACTGCTTTGACACAAAAATGCAGTCCATCATAGGCCCATTCATCTGTCATCTGTTGCCTGCTTGTCTCTTTTTCCATTTAGCTGTGTACAAGATGAAATGCTTTCCTCCTGCTGCTTGTCTGGGGTTTTTTGCACTACATTTTCTTTGCTGTTTTTTATGTACTTACAATGAAATAGCCACATAGAGTCTCATTGCCAGGCATAATAGTAGATTGAAGCTATATTGACTTAAGAAATATACAACCATTTTAATATTTTTCCTTTCTCTTTCTCATTACAAATCTGAAATGAACATATCAATTAGTCTCTTTCCCCCTCCCTTCACTTTAAATAACTAGTGGGAGAGCAGGGGAAAACTTACCAGTCATTGTTACATGTTCATTACTGTGACATATTCAGGAGAGAGCCAAAGTAATGATAGAGTAATACAGCCAAAGAAAATTACCTGTATTATATTGTCACAGGTGATTGAGACACAGTTACATGTATACAAAACCACATAAACTGTTTAAAGAGCAAGTAATTATGAGGCCAGGGGACAAAGAGTTTTAGATAAATACTCTCATGAATTATTTACTGTAAGACTGTGGAAGATTTTTTTACTGAAAAGAATTGCAAAAGGTAGCCACAAATCAGGCTATTTGCTGAGCAGCTCTGCAGTAATGAGTGAGTATGTACATATTTCTGTGCTGGACTATGTCAGAACTGTCTGACCCACTTTGGCAGTTCTCATTTTGTCTATTTTTCTCCTCAGTGCTGAAGAAAATAAAATATCTCATAATTTAACTTCTATGCGACCCTCTTGATTTACACGGACAAAAAACTCCCAAACCTTGGAATATTGCCTTCTGCCCTTCTGGTGTGTTTTCTGCATACCGTACAACCGCTCCTGAAGCCTGACTCTTCTGTGGAACTCTCCTTTTCAGACAGTGAAAATTATAAAGTTTTGAGATCTCCTAGAGTATCCATGATTCATCATATGTCATGCTGCCTTAATTTCGTAGTACACTAAACATGAAGGTAAAACTCATCTTTTGTTTCTTTAAGGAAATATCTGGGACTGGGTCTGCAAATACTTTCACACATCAGAAGACTTACGAAAATGCTCAACAGGATTTTTAAGAGTTCCTGATGTGGTTAGGCACAGGATTCATATCACAGACACATAAATATCAGGCACCTAATTTAAGCACATCCTGTCATCAGTCTGTCATCAATGGAACCAGAGTACTCCAACAGAGGAACATTCTGTCCACCAAACAAAAGGAGAGAAGAAAGTTCATGTCTGTCCCATAACCAGAGGTGCCCATGCATTTATGAGGTTAAGTGGGATGAATCCCACCTCAATGGCAGGTCTGTGAGAATGCCTGTCCCTCAGCCACTCTGCACCATAGCAGCTCTGAAGCAGCAATGCCTCTGCCCATGTGCAAATCAGGTGCATGCACTAATCTTGCACTACCACATATCACCCTGTGTGGGATAAGTTTTGCGGAGAAACAGGAAATGCCCAGCAGATGTGTGTTATGGGGTGCCACAGTAGTGTCAGCGTGCAGCTCCCATCTGGCCAAAGCCAGTCTTAGCCAAAATATTTCTTCATGAACTAGACTTTGCTACCTCTGGTTTGCTCCCTCCACAAAACCAGTAGCACTAGAGGCCTCTATGGTGGTGCCTGGGAGCACCTGAGCAGGCAGACCTTCGACAAACCTCAGTGGGCATCTGGATAGGCACCTCCTGCTCCTGACAACCACAGCTGGACTTCCCTTGTTTCATGCTTATCAGGTCACATATTCTTTTCTCTCCAGCCTCTTTATCTGTTTCTGGAGTTGTAGCTCTGCAAAATAACCAGAGTATCCTCTGGACAAAAGTGAAGTAACTCAGGAAAAAGGAAGATAATTAGGTTCATGCACAAGTGACTCCTGCATGTTCGTTGTGCTGTGGGCACTGATTTTCTGGGGTAAATCTGTGTATAAAGATGAAGATGCTATCTCTTAGAGATACTCTGACACAAGGTTCATCAAAGCTTGAAAAAGCACCTTATTGCTACCAAAATTCATCAGACTGCATGTCAAACCCCCACTGCCTCTCACCCAGATTCCAAGCTACCTGAGGAATTACTAGTTTCAAAGCTGCTTTAGATCTTGTCATCTGCATCTAGCTCACCATGTATGTAGTAGGTAAGATTCACAGTTCCTCAGAAAGGAGATGGGATCTGACCCCAGGGTTCCCTGTCCTATTTTAATAGTGCAAATTGTTAATGGCTGTAGTGAGGCTTGATTGGGAGTGGGGTTTTTTGCTATTAAATATATTGAACTGAAAATCATCAGAAAATATTTTTTGTTTATTTTTGAAACAAAAAATGCAAGTTAAAAGAATTATTTACGAACTTTTCAGTGAAGGAATAGAGTCACAACACCAGGGCCACGTAACAGACAGGGCAGTCAAGATCAGTTCAAGATACGCAAAACTTATTAAAGTGAAACATTTCTCTCTCAGTTGAAGTACTTTTTGTGTATGGGGAAGGACCCTCACTACAAACATGTACATGTACCTTATTTCTGCTTAGATTAGGAAAAAATCTGAAATGTCAAAAATATAATGGGATTTGAAGAGTTTCTCACTCACATCATTAAAGAGAAAAAAGCAGAACCGATTTACTCATATTTAATTTGAACAACATAAACTCCTGCCTGCAGTGACTAGAACACCAGCATGGTGATTTTACCTGTTATTATTACAAAGTTAAATTTTCCCAAACTGGTATTAACACTCTACATGTCACCTTGCTAATGATCTTGATTAACTGTCCTCTGAGAGTTCCTTGCATTCACATTGACACTACCCGTGATACAATATTTCAGGCGGTCAAAATATGCCTTTACAAAAGAGTAAAAGGACAAATCTGTGCCTATGTGAAAGAATAACAAGCTTTTGACATTCACAGACTATAAAAAGGAAACAAATAAAAAAAATAAAAAGAAAAACCTCTCTAGGGTTTGTCTAACAAGCCTAATTCAACAGCTAAAACAAGTGCTCTGTGAAGGGAGCTGTGTTCATTACAGTGTTAGTTCATTAGAGGTGAGGTGGCAACTCTTCTGCCACCCGCAGCTGAATCACACCCCACAGCCTGCAAGGATAGCATGCAATTGCTCACTCGTCTGCCTCTTTACTGATGAAGCAGACATGCTGACATTTGAGACTGGGCATCCATTAACGCAAAGAAGGGCAGCTCTGTTCCACTTCAGGATGCAGTGGAGCAGAGCTCCTTTTGCCATCTCACTCCTCCTCTGCCTGGCCCATGTGAGTTAACCTGATCTCATATTTTTATTGTAACTTAAACACAATTCACCAGTGGTCCACATCCTCCTGGCCCAATGGTATCCCACAATGGCTGCCTGAACAACTGTGCAGATGCTGATCTGGAGCAAACTGGTGTGGTCCTGCTTCTCCTGCTCCTGGCTGCTAGCCTGTCACATCAGATCTGAGCTGCTTAAGCACTCTCTAACCCTTTAGAGAGGCTGAAAGTGCATGGTCGCATTCCTATTTATTTCCCAGTTTCTGATATTTTGCAAGCAGCATTAGAAACATCACTTTCCAGGGTTTCTTGACACTTCCCTTGTTAAGTCTTTATTTTTGCCTTTCACTGGCTTCAACAGTGCAAATGTTTCCCATGTGGGATTTTATCTCAGGATAAGCACATTCATTTTTTAAGTTTTAACAAAAATGTGTGAAAAAATCCCTGAAATGAGTCTATGGGAAGAGACGGAACTATTTGCAGTGTCAACAAGTAGGTAAAACTTTATTTTAGAAACTGTAGTGCCTCCATCCTTTGGAGGAGGGACATAATATTTGGTAGAGGTGGCCTTTCTGTTTTCCGCTGTTGCTATGGAAAACTGCTTTTTGCTGGCAAGGTTCAGCGTTTGAAACATTATATTTGTGTTTGTTACAGCCTTGTTAGAACTTGGCTGTTAAATGCTTGAGAGGGTTGTAAGGGCTAGCTCAGCTCTGTAAGCACTGCCCTGAAGGAAAACCTGTACCGGCTCCCTTTGGGGCAGGAAAGGATCAGCAGTGCTCCAGGCAGACAGGCAGGAAAGCAGTGGGCTTGGAGCATGGTTTTCCAGCCTTCCCAGCATGGAGATTCCTCCAGCAAGGAGAAAGTACTGTGGCACAATGTGCTGGTGGGAGAGTTTATGGGGTTCTGTGGGGAATAAATGCACAGAGGAGTGTGAAAGCCAAAGATAGCAGGAAGGGAAGTGAGGGAAGAAAGGGGGAAAGGAGAGAAAACTCCCTGGTCCTCTTCTAGCTACTGAGCATGTTGCTGTCTTTTCTAAATTTATTATGCTTTTCTTTAGGTTGTGGAGGAAAAGTTCCAAAATAGCATAAGGTAAGGTCAAACACTTGCTCCAGGATAACAGTAATATCAAAAAAAACATATGCTGTGTTGTGTTATCACCAATTAGCAATTGCTTCCACTGTGACAAATGGTCTCTGAAACACCATACTTCCAGGGTAAGGAATATGTAGAAAGCAATTGTGAGTTACATACATCTGAAGTGTTTATGTAAATGCTTATTGTTAATAATAACAACAACCATAATGACAATAGAGAATTCCCTCTTTTGCAGTGTTGTGGTTGCTCAGAACAGCTGTTTTAATGAGACATCTGCCAGTGAAACAATTTAGCCTGGGGATAACGAATAACTGTTACTTAACTGAGACAGTATTAGCATAAACTCTGCTTAATGGGGACATACTTGGCCAGTGAATTCTTGGTATTTGTCTAGGTGTTTAATAGTGAAAATTTCAAGCTTGTGGCAAAAACAAAGGAACAGGTGAATAGTCATATACTATATACAGTGATTTTTCCGGTTGCTTTAGTTTGAAATACCTCAAAGGGATCTTGTCAGAGAGAGAATTATGCAAAACTTAGGGAAACTTTATGTTGGGTGCTCAGAAATGCTGAAACAAGGTGATAACTGTGGTCTTAATCTTTTATTACAGAAGTTAGTAAAGTATTAGGACACAATCATTTGTTTCCCTATTTTATCATGTTATTTCCTCTCATCTGAATCTTTCCATATATCTATTATGCAGGTATATGTACATATGCATGTTTAACAAACCTTACTCTGGATTGTTTCAAAGCTGGGTAGAGCCAAACATCCAGAATGGCATTTCAGATATGGAATTCTGTTCTGATAGACTCTGCTCAGCAGTATTCCCAGATTTTTCTAGTTCCTGTATAGATGTGCTTCAGAGTGCTGAGACAACTGCATAACAACTTTATGCTGTGATGGGCAAGCACAGCACTATGTTGTGGTCAAAGCTATAGAGACAATTTTGTAGACTACTGATTGTTTATGCAAGAAGTAAAAGCTTGATAGGAAGTGAAATGTTACTTGCTTTCAAAAGAGATGCCCTCTATGTGTGTGTTGGCTGTCATCCCCTGGCTATAAGGAAAAAAAAAGTTAGCAAAGACTATGTTCTTTAAGAAATAAACTAGAATAATGAGGTTAAATGAGAGACCAGTGCAGTGTGATTCAATTTATTTGGCCAGATGTATGAATGAAATGAATGGGAGGCATGGGACCTTTGAACACTGTGAAAGGCTATCTGCTATTTCTCTTGAGGAAACTAAATGAATCCTTTCTTGGATAAGATAAAAGACACTGTTGCCATATTAGTGAAATAATTTAACAGATTCAGAAGAATGCCAGATAGTCCTTCCTCTCATATTTATAGCTGTCTTTTCCTGCATATAAAAAATGCAGCTTCTGTCTAAAGGTAGAAGACAGCCCTTAAGATCTCGAAGAGGAAGATGAAGATGACTTTGGGCACCTCTAAGTGACTGAGGTTTGAAGCTCACCAGAGACATACACACCATTTGGCAGGCAATCCTGATGCCTGCCTTCATTCTGGAACCCAGAAGTGATGACACACCCGTCTGGAAAATGTTAAGAAAAACTGACAATTATTTTTAATGCATTGAAATATCTTGTTCTATTATCATTATTATCATGTTTTAATAATCATTATCTTATATTTGTATCTTGTTTGATTATCCTCTTATTTCAATAACTGTTATCTCATATTCATATCTTGTTTCATTATCATTATTTTTTCTTGTTTCAATAATCATTATTAATTATTTGTTATATTGATACAGCAACATATATGTACTGTTCCTAGAGTGGTTCTAATGTTGGAAATATCTTGTGAGAATCATTCATAACAGAGACATGTAAGTTTGAGCAAGGCAAGTAAACTCTCTTCTAAGCAGGAATTTTAGGCGGTGATTCATTTGACCTATTTCAGACACCTACACTAAGGCAAGATGAATCTGGAGAAGTGAATCATACCCGTCATGTCTACACTGCCCTGAACTCCTGTTGAAACTGCAGTAGAGTTTCTGGGGGCTGGTCTAATTTCCTCAAGTTAGAGCTCCCCCCGTAATGTTCTCCAAAAAAGTAACAGGAATCAAAGTCAACTTTGGAGTTTGTTAGCATACTATGCTTCTTAGAAAAGGGAAGAAGTCTTGCTGTTGATAGCTTTTTTGACAGCAGTCCTAACTTCATTTATATTGGCAGTTTGGTGGGACAGCAATATTGATTTTGCAAGACAAGCCCTACAGTAAAAGACTTCTTTCACAAGGACAAGCCTTTCTTGTTTACACTTAGGATGTATCATAAGCAGGGTACTACTGTTTCTTTCAGCACCTGATCTGGGAGTGAGGAAACCTTGAAATCTACAGGAAGGAAACACTTTTGTCTGACTGAACGTAGGTGATTGCTGTTTGCCCAAGAGCTAAGGTCAGCACTTAGAGAGATAGTGTCCCCACTCCATAACACTCAATCTCATCAGACATTTGTGTGAGTGAGCTGACGTGATATTCTTTGTTGGCCTGGCTACATCTGACTCCCCTCTAAAGAATCAAGGCAGTCTGCTTTTAAATCCACTTAATGTCATACATACTGTCATGCCTAGCTCAGGAAAGATCACAGGACAGTTTAGATTGGAAGGGATCTCAGTAGGTCATCTGGTCCAACCTTCTTGCTCTAAACTGATTTCTCATTTACATCAGGTTTCCTAAAGACTTGCCCAGTCAAGTTTTCACACTATCTGTGGATGGAGATTTCAAGCAACAGCTCTATTTAGTACAAAGACTGCAAACTTTGCTTACTTTTGTGTAGCCACAGACTGATTTCCAGTAAAGGGCTGCTTTATGGCCTGGTGCAAAATCACAGATTAAATATGCCAATATTCCTTTAGCATGTCACAAAGCACTATCAAAATTATATACAATTAAAAGGTTCAAGGACAACAAAGAGAAGGTGTTGCCCTGTAACGAGAAAACACTAGGGGAACTTTCACAATACAGCTATCTGGGGAACTAGCACTGAATTGAACTCTTGCTTGCTCCAACTTCACAGACTTACTCTTGGCCAGATATCTAAACCATTTGGCTGAACAGCATTCCAGACACAGCCACATTTTCAAAGTGATGCAACAGGGAAATAAATTACTTCTATTATGTGAAAAGCAATGGGTGTGCAGTCCCTAAGAAGTAATTTTGTGAGCAAAAGACTGAATTTATCTTGGAAAACTTGAATACCAATAAATACTGGTGATTGTGCATGCACACAGTCTTGGACACACAGTTATATCCAGACCACATGAGTATTTCTTTGCTGCTTGAGGACTGTTTGGACAGCTTTGAATGTCTTGCTGGAATTTTAAAATTAGTGCTGCGGCTGGCTGGCTCAATGGACACCAAGTCAGATATAGGTTGTCAAGGCTGGGATGAAATGTTGTAGTCTTAGTTATGTTAATAACTAAAAAACTTCATTTTATTGTTTCCTCTTTCACTAGCACACACCACCAGCACTCCCCCCTCCCTCCCACCCAGCTCATCTGCAACCTTCAGAAACATTCAAGAACTGATTTCATCCGGGATGTGTTGCTCCTTTTGCATGTCCTAAAGAACATGTGTTTGAATCATAGGGTTCATACTAATGGCTTTCACTAATTGTTCTTGGAGGGACATCAGACTTTTGTTTATGCTTGTATACATGAAGACTCTTATGAGGGAGTCTGTGTTCTCAGAAGCAAGCTGCCACCCATAAACCTGTTAACTCCAGTCATAGAAAGATCACACAGATGGTGAAATTGCTTTAGCCCTCCCAACCTCTGGCTGATACAAGGCTCAAGTACTTAGACCGTGAACACTACCGCAGTCCATTAATGCGCTGCTTTTATTGCATTCTTTCTCATCCACAGATGTAATTACCAGAGACGCGTACTTTCTCTGTGACTCTTCTAACTTGGTATCTTCCCAGAGCCAGAAGGACAGTGCATATTCATATTGAAGAATTAAGATCAACCCTTCATCCTCACACTGTGTTTTCACAAGCATTTTTGGAGATGATGGAGGAACCTTCTTCATAAATTCAAATAAAACCAACCAACCAAAGCACAGACCTTTAGTGAGGGGTTAATAGTACCTTATTCTGTGTCCAGCCAAGAAATAAACTTACAGTGTGATAATGTTTGTAAACCAGAAACAATTCTTTTGGCTGATAATTGCTTTCCTGAGGAGATGTAAGATTTCCTAAGGGTGCATGTGGGATTATTCATAGAATTCATAGCAAAATGGGATTATGATCTAAGCGTGGAGTTCTCAAGTGTGCTCACGTTACTGCTAGAAACAGTAAGAAAAATAATCTGGAAGGACTGTTGAAGGTGCCTTAAAGGAGCTCTCCTTTAACTCCTCTGTTTATGAGTAGAAGAGTTCATGAGCAGAAGAGCTTCTAGACGCAGCTCAGCTCCCGCGGTCAGCTGACTCACCGGGGGCGGAGCCAGGAGGCTCGGCGGCAGCT
>NDXB01021871.1:7449-25968 GCA_002631895.1 Agapornis roseicollis | reverse complement strand
TGTTTGCTTCTAAATTTTTTTTTTTTTTTTTTTTGGGGGGGGGTATCAGCTTGCATTCAACCTTCTGTAGTTGGAATTTAAAAATTACCCTTTGAGAACTGTCAATTAGCACTTGTTGTTAACACTGCCACAGTGCCAGTAGAGTTGAGGCTCAGGAGAGAAACTGGAAATGGCCATTTTCCACCTCTATTGCTAACTGACCCAAGATTCTCTTGGCAACCTGAGTGAAATTGCTAGACAAAGAATTCCTACAGACAAGGCTCTGTATTTTAAATCCTCTCAGTTGAAAAACAGTACCCAATTTCAGTCATCGTTATTTTCCAGCTTACCCAGCATTTAAGTGTCATGTTGTCTGCTTCAGTGGATATTCCTTCGCTCTCAGCAAAGCCAGTCACAGAGAATTTCTGGGTATTCTGCATTTTAACATGAATTCTAATTGTTAATCATGAACCCTGCTAAATTTATGAGCCTGAAAAGCTTCAGTTGGCATGACTGAACTAACTGCAAAATGAAATTACAGACTTGTGACTTATTGCAACTGAGATGCTTCCCTCACTTTCATACCCAGAAATGATTTTGAAAGAATCACAGTAGACCTTGTGGCTCCAGCATCAGTAAAGGAAGACAAAAAAAGAAGAAAAGTAAATATATAAATAAAATAAAATCAGCTTTGCAAGTCTCCTCTTCTTAAATCAACAGTCCTGACTGTGCAAGTGCAACCTCTAATTACTTCATTTCTTGGGTTCAGATTATTTTTCCTCCTTGCAGTATCTTTTGAGCACACCCTTTTGTCTTCAGAACTAATGTATTTTTTAAACCCTGAAAACAAAAAGAGATCAAACTTAAAATAAGAGTGTGGGAGGAAGAAAAACCTTGTCTTACATCTGCCACCCCAGGATAATGGCTTCTGTTAACCTAATTCAGGACCTAAGAGGCACAAGACACAACATACCTTGAACAGCAAGAGGTTTAAAGCAACACATTCCTCCACTCACATTGCTAGTACTTCTCTGGTGCAAACACTATTATCTCTGTGCTAATGAAACAAACAATTCCACTGGAAGATAACTGTGCACTGAGTCGTGCAGTGCTTTTGCAGGAAGATCCTCAATGGCACAACTTGGCCAGAGGCATCTGCAGTCTGTAGGTTAGCACCTGATCTTTGACCCACGGCAGCAGCACTCAGCAAGTCCTCCTGAAAACACTCCTGGGATCAAGGTTGCTGATGAAAACAGCAAGAGACAAGAGCTGGAAACCCTATCCAGGTATAAGCTTCCTCTTAAGCTTTACCTGTTCTGAGCAAGCATGCCTCAGTAAGAAAGATGCAGGAAATGTTTCATCTACTCAGTATGAAAATGTGCCTTTCAAGGATAAGATCTGCCCTTTCTGAGTTTTTTCTAAGTTTTAAGCTTTTAAGCTTTCCCACTTGAAGAATAATGGAAAACTGGGTTTGACAAGAAGAAAACTAATTTTATTCATGTGAAGTTTTATGAAACAGGCAGAAGAGAAAAAAAAAATAATCTTTCAATATCAACTTTTAAAAGGTGGACTTCTTCCAGACTATTTCAGAATCAAACAAAAACACTCCAAAAGCCTCACACAGTATTTCTACTAATACACATTCTGACTTTGAAGATTCTCAGCCTTTTTCCTAGATCAATTTGTTAAACGCTTCACTTTGAAACAAACCTGTTCACATTCATAGCAAAAAGCTTGCTCTGACAGAAGTCACATCAGAAGAGGTGCAGTC
This sequence comes from Agapornis roseicollis, assembly GCA_002631895.1. Classification (NCBI taxonomy): domain Eukaryota; kingdom Metazoa; phylum Chordata; class Aves; order Psittaciformes; family Psittacidae; genus Agapornis; species Agapornis roseicollis. The sequence goes on along the minus strand of NDXB01021871.1, from coordinate 24,218 downwards.
AGAATGTGAAATAACTGCTAGCAGAATTAAACAAGTTGAATAAACCTAGCTGGACTGAAGATTACTCACCAAAGGTAATTCATCCATCCCTGGCAGTGTTCAAGGCCAGGTTGGACGAAGCCTTGGGTGACATGGTTTAGTGTAAGGTGTCCCTGCTTATGGCATGGGGGTTGGAACTAGATGATCTTAAGGTCCTTTCCAACCCTAACGATTCTATGGTTCTATGATTCTCACTATAATTTAAGAAAATTATATGAATTACATAAATAATCATTTCAGAAGGAAGGCTACATCAGCAAATAACTTGGATTATCAATAGCTTTCATTACCCTAATACCTCCTTTGTATTAAGCAATACTCCAAGGCATCCATTATTTATATTTTTCCTCAGGCATCTTCTTAAGGTAGGATTATCTCCATCCCTAAGCACTACTTTCACACTTCACTTTCAGGCAGCCCACTCTGACACCTACCAGTAGCACCCCTGTGCCCATGTATAAGCTATTTCACAAAAATGAAGGTACCAAGGAATTAAAAAGAGTTTCATAAAACAATGCAGGAGTTGCTTGCCAAATTCAGAAAGAAAGAAAACCTTAACTTAGTCTCCAGAAAAAACAAGGAAGAGATACCTGACTCTGCTTTGCTTGGAACAGATAAAGCCTCTTGACTATAAAAATCTGAACTCCTGTGTATACACAGAGATTCACAAATTAACAAGAACTTGTCGAGCTTTCCTAGAAACATCAGAACACCCACTTTTGAAGACACCATCATACAAATAGCCCCTCATTACTTTAGACATAAAAATAAGATTTATCCAATACACACATGCAGCTTATTGGACCACCTTTACAACAGTAACACACAGGAGACCCAACAATTCCACTCCGCAAAAAAACAACTCAAGCCCAGATAACATCTTATCTGCAAATTACTAACAAATTTGGCAGCATTTAAAGCAAAGACTAGGAATAGATTAGCGTGTTCAAATGGCAAAAGCATCTGGACTTTATAATGGCAGAGTTCTGCATCCACCATAAAACTTAACCTGTAACAGTTATGTTGGTAAGTCCGGGGTAAAACCAGACTCCTCTTAATAAAATCAAAGCACAGAGCACACATAATCCCATTAGGAATGTTCTAGATCAGCTGTCCTCATCACAGAACTAACCAAACTGGGAAAAGACATATACCAAACTCTGGTGTTTACTGCTTATTTAAAGTCAGACTTGCAAGCAGCAGTGCTCAGTCACCCCTCTCCTTTAAAGAAAAGGAGACTGCAAACTGTCAAAGTGGGAAAATTCCACAGAAATGTTAATGATAAAGTATTAAGGTATAGCTGAATAAACACTGCAGGCATTTTTACTAGGAAAATGACACTTAATATTCAGTTTCTTCTCTGAAGTTACATGTAACATGCAAGTTTACTTCAAAATAACTTTTAAATACAGTGATTACTTGCCATTTAGCATCAGTTGGCTGAAAAAGTTGGCTGAAGCACACTGAAATTAAACACTTCCTCCTACCCAAATAAATTTTACTGAGTCTATAATCATACAGCATTACTTTCATGGCTAAAATTCTTTAGCACTTCCATAAATACAAGGTGTTTACCCCACTAATAACTGGTCCATGTGATGAATTTTCAAACCTAATTGAGCTCAGCTACAGTTTAGGTTTCCTTGCACAAGCTATTTAACCATTTATTCACCTCACCCCCTGAAATTCTGTACTCTTGGCAGACCTTGTCTAGGGATTAACAGCCCAATAATCAGCTACAACACTACCAGTCCAGACATGGGTACCTGGTACCGCCACATCCTTTGCTAGAAAGGTAAGTGGTAATTAACATTAAAGGTCCTGAGTTGATGCTTCAGTAACACAGAACACGGTAACAGAGTGATCATGTCACAGCTCTATCCTGTAGCAGGTTAGATACAGTGAATCAATGGTTTCCCATCTTTAAAAAGAGATATACAGACTTTTACAGATTGTACTGAACAGTTAGAGCAACAGTTAGTGCTCCCTAGTGCCTAAGGATTTCAAGCACAGAAATAAAAATTCCCATGTGAAGACATTTCAGAAACATATAAATGCTTATTTCCACAGAGCATCTGTCTCAAAAAAACAGTGCTCACAGATCTGTATTCCAAGAGGTGGATCCTGAAATAAAGTTTCCTAGGCAGACTATGCAGACAAGAGGTTCTTCCTTCCCCTGAGAAGCAGAGACAAGAGCAGGCAGCAATGGTGTGACAGGAAAACAGATATTAAGGACCCAAAAGCAGTAACACCCTCTCACAGCTTGAACCTTGCCATTGCTCAAGCTTTTTGTGTAAACGAAGTTCTCCAGCAAGCACAGCACATGCTCCTTCTCATCATGGCTACACAGCTCAGTCACTCGACAAACCTCCTCAAAGCTGGTAGTTCCCCACTGCTACTTTAAGGTCCCTTCCAACACAAACCATTCTATGATTTGACAAAGTAGCCCTCATTCAAAGAAAAAACCCACACATACAGAGTAAGAGTATCACATCTATACACTAAACAGGAACAAAAGCCCCCTACAGTACCCAAGGCAGTCCTGATAACTGGGCTTGATGGGCATGCTTGTCCTTGGCTCACCTCCACCTCTCTCAACCAGAGCATCTTTTATTACTTTTGGAGGGGGCTGTGTTCTGGGGGTTTTTTGTTTGTTTTTGGGGGGTAGGGAGGATGTGTTCTGGGTTTTTTTGTTTGGTTGGTTTTTTTGAATGAGGAACATCTTCAAAGTGATGAAATAAAACACTTCCCCCTCAAAAAGTGGAAACGCTGTAATTTTTCATAGGCAACTCCTTTTTTACTACTTGGTGCAACTTCCCCCCACAAACCACACGATTTATTTTACCCTCATACCACCTCAAAAATTATTAGCATGCCACTTCCACATGGCAATCCAAGCTGGGTTTAACTAGCTGCAAATTATCTTCTCTGTTCCTTGCACTGGACAACCTGAGCTGATGTAAACTACAATCCCATCATATATAAGGTCAGGTTGCAGGAGGTGGTTGCACCAATCCAACTGCCCATTGGTCCCCCTAGTTCCCTTTTCCCCTTACACCATCATTTGCCACACCACTCAGAGACAATCCAGCTCATCACAGCATTAGAAAATGGTCACTTTTTGCTGGTTTCACTGAATGTTTATGGCTTATGAAAAAGTCAAACACAAAAGATGCAGTAGAAGCACATAGCAGGCAACAAGACCAGTTCCTCTGGTGGCAGCAGTCAGGTTAAAAATTCACATGATATCCAGAGCCATCCTTAGACATCCTCAGCAGTGCCACTGACAAGAACTAAAACACTTGTCAGTGAACAGGACTTTGGAAATACATTTTTGAGCTTACAGTTCATATACTCTTCTGTTTCTCTGAATATTGTAACACTGCCTAGAGGTACATTTACCACCTCCTCCAGTGGTATTTTAGAAAGAATGATCCATGAACCACAGAAATGTTTTAAACTTCAAAAGAGGCTTACAACCATAAATCCCAAGGGTTATAAGCATCTTGCAGCTTAGAGTGTGGTACCTTAACCCTAGAAAGTAGGAGGATTCAAGTCTCATCTCTGTGTTTTATTTGCTACCCTTAGCAATAAATACCCTTTCTTTGCAATGAGATTCCTGCATTCCTAACCTTCCACCACACTCCACACAGGAGAACCAAAACACAATTCATAACCCTGAGTCTCTCATGTCAAGAACCTAAATGTTACTGTTGCAAAATTTAAACCTTCTGCATTTAGCCCCATACAACCTAACAGCAAATAGATCTGTAGAACAAAATAAAAAGCCACATCTTACACATTTACCTTTTACTAAAAGAAGCTGCACCTTGTGCCTTGAAGTTTGTATGGGAGAAGGTTAGGGAAAATAACGGGGTGGGGAGGATCCATCAACCAGCTTACTCTTCAACAAACCAGTGCTGCATCGTGGATATTTTAGTTTGCAAAAATCAGCAAAGAATTTGCAGTTTTCTTCAACATCCGTTACTTTCTGTGTACCACAAGAATTCTATTTTGAACGAGTCCTACGCATTGCATCTATTTCACTGACTGAGCATAGAATGATACAATCCACTACTGTTCTGCCTTTCCCCTGTCCTGTTAACCTGAATTTCTGATATTCAGATGTTCCATCAGTCAGTTAAAGAAATGTTCTGCTAACTGCGTAAAGACCAATTGCATAGTCTTACTACAAAATAAAGGAGAACTTTAAGCACATGAAATTATTCTCATCACCTTTCAGATAAACCCAATGTGGTATTTCTGTCCCCAAAAGAACAGTCATAAAAAATATAATAAATCCATCAATCTTATATGTATGTGAAGAACATCCCTAATTTTGCTCTGGACAAGACTGAGTCTTGTACTGTTATAATCTACGCAGTAACCATCTCACATTTTCCAGGTGTCTGACCTTAAATGTTCCCAAATACATTAGAATTATAAGAAAATGCGTATTAATGACAGTGCTCTTGGTTAGGCCCTTTATAAATGTTACTGGGACTAAGTCTTGTGCAGAGGATATGGGAACATGAACTCCTATCTTTAGGAAAGTAAAAACAACTTCTAAATTGCATTAAAAGAAACAATTAGCATTAAAATCCACAAACTTCTGTAACCCAGTTCCAGATTTAAAGCAGCAGATAATGAAGTCCCCAAAGAAAACACAGAATTATGCAGTATCTAGTTTAATACAGTAATGCAGCTTGCCTTAACAGTTAAATGAGACTGAAATCCATATACTCCATATCAACATTACTAGGGGAACTTCACTTAGGGTTTTTTTAACAGCCTATTGAAGCTAAATAAGTACTCATTAATAACACCTGACATGGCAACTGACAGTTTGTATTTAAAAGATGAAAACAAGACCATCCTTGCTCCTTTCCTAAATTAATAATTGCCTTCAATCATTCTGAGATGCCTAAAAGAAACAAGCACTAAGAATTACTAGAATTTAACAAACTACTTTGCTTAGATCTTAAGAGCTATTAAGTCCAGAGTGGAAGGGTTAGTCTCAGTTTCACATAAACAGCTCTTAAGAGAAGCAATTCCCAATGTATTCTGCACTAGCACCATTCCCCAGTTTCTGAAAACAGTATGTCCCAAGAATTAGGCCTGCAGCTTTAAACCAGTGCTGTTTACTGGCCCTGCCAGCTACACATGCCTTAGAAATGCTGCACCACATGGTTATCCAAGGAAACATCAGTTTAAAACGCAATTTTCAGCCACGAACTGCTGGTGGTATTCACAAATGCCACAAAGCCTATTGGAAAGCAATTCCTGGAAGATGGAATTAATGCCGGTTTTCAAAATACTACAGCTATAGCCATTTCACACCTACCACAGAATAGCAGTCCTCAGAATCTGCGGGTGATATGACGCAAGACTGGCAGATGCCAGTCTCTTTCCACTGAAGAATCTAGGACAGCAATTCACAGTAGACTGATCTAGTATCTCTGCACAGAATTAGACCGGATGCAATACCATCTCAAATAGATGACTCAACAAATCATTACCTATTTCACAGAGACAAAAGCAAACGTAGTTGCAGCTACTCAGTTTTTATACATGTGATATGTCTCACAGCAGAAAGATGCACAGTAGAAAATCAAAAGATCATCTTTGAAATCGGAAAGGAAGCTTACACAGAATTTACCTAGACCAAAAACTAAAGCAGTAAACTGAACAATAAGCCATTGTTTATGTAAAAGCCACAGTAAGAGGACTCGAGTAAGCATGTCTGTACTTCTTTAGGTATAACTGGAGCCAGAGACAATGTGTGAAAAGGAAAAAAAAGCCAACCCCATAGCCTAGCTCCATGGAAGAAATGAAACTCTCCATTCTTTGTAGAAAATGTGAAGGAAGGAAAATTTTAGGACTACTTTCCCCCCTCTCCCACCCTCACCCCCCCCCGGTAACTTCATCGTTAGCAAGACAAACTGCACCTTCACGGCCACGTCATTAATAATTTTAGCCCATTTTGCCTTCAATTGGTTCAATTTTCCACTGGATCTAATGCCATAAAAAGCAAGACATCCACTCAGTTACTACCACTTACAATTAGAGGGCTGCACAACTTTTACTTGCAGAAACCCCTACTTCTAGGGCTATTATGTGAGGAGACAGAACAGATAGAGATACACTGTATCAGGAGGAAAGGCTAAGGCAAAAAGCAGAACCCAGTTTGTTCAATAACATCTTGGCATCTACTAGAAGCAGACAGCAAGACAATGTGGAAATAGTCAGGAGACCTACCATCACTGATGGATTCAAGATGTGTTTAGCCTGGAGAAGAAAAGGCTTCTTAGAGACCTCATAGCAGCCTTCCAGTATCTGAATCCAGTATCCCCTCTAGGGATCCAGTACCTTCCAGTATCCCCTACAGGGATGCTGAGGAGGGACTCTTCATTTGGGACTGTAGTGACAGGACAAGGGGTAATGGGTTCAAACTTAAACAGGGGAAGTTTAGATTGGATCTAAGGAAGACATTCTTTCCTGTGAGGGTGGTGAGACACTGGAATGGGTTGCCCAAGGAAGTTGTGAGTGCTCCATCCCTGGCAGTGTTCAAGACCAGGGTGGATGAAGCCTTGGGTGGCACGGTTTAGTGTGAGGTGTCCCTGCTTACGGCAGAGGGGTTGGAACTTGATGATCTTAAGGTCCTTTCCAACTCTAACTATTCTGTGATTCTCACGTCCGAAACCTACGTCCTACTGCAAGACAATCAGCAGTTAGCTGCTCACGTAGACAGACTTACAGATGCTTGTCTACTAAAGAGGCACAGAGCCATCATTACCTACGCCATACTACTGGCAGGCTCTCGCCAGTGCTGAGATCACTCCGGCATCTAAAAGAAACTACAGGGAAAGAGCTCCTGAATGCATAATCTTCAGCTCAGGTGGCACCTTTTGAGGGTGAGGGGGGCAGGCATGCAAGACTATTTCTGAATAATACTAGCTCATAGTTTCATCAGCCATATGTACCAGACCCATGTCACTTCCTTTCAGCAACAACGCAGCCCCTCTGTTCTTTCTCCCTCACCCAAAGCTCCAGTGCTAGCACTTACGTAAGTAGAAACAGGGAACCAATCCTGTTGAAAACAAACCTGGAAAAAAGAAAGCACTTTTATCATTTATTCAGTTCAAGAAAGATATATACAAACAGTCCTGGGATGCTAAGCTGCAATTTAGTGCAAGAAGCTTGGCCATTATCAGACACAATTCCAGGACACATCCCACTTTCAAAAAGTTCCAAACAGCTAATTTTTTTTTTCTTTTCTGAAATACAGAAGATTAAAGAGAGTGATAAACTATCAAAGCAACTGAATTTCTGCGGGCAAGAGAAAACATTCAACAGAAGAAGGAAAGCCATTTTGTAGAAAACTTTCTTTTCCAGCCAATCGACCACTCATTCACAGCAAAACACTGCAGTACATTATGAGAAATTAAGACAGGAAATTGCAGAATAAGGAGATTAATCCAGACTCAGATGCTCAGATGTATTTTCATCCTGGATTTCCTCAAAAATAATTATTTTGATCGACTTTTTTACCATCCTTCAGATTTTCAAAACCAGAATAACACTTTCACAGTACCTCACCATATTTGGTGTATCTGCATTTCTACCTTAGCACCGAGTGTCTCAGATGAAAGGAAGAACTAAATCTACAGTACTAGAATAGCAATTGAACAGTTGTTAAATTAGTCTGTACTAAAGACAATTGTTTTTACTTGAATGATAAATATTTTTTTACTCTGTAAGATTTGCAGAATTGGGTCCTTAGCTTAAAGTCAACGGATATTGTAGGCAGACAAACCATGCTTTTTCTAGTCTCAGTTATGCTCCATGCATGATCTTGATCCATATATGCGCAAGACAGTAAACACTATGTGGATATAACTGCCTTGAGAACAAACTCTTGCATGCAATGTAAACAATGTCCAAAGCAAGAGTTAATTACAGAGAATAACCAATTACAACTGAAAATAAAACTGAAGTACAGGACCATGTGAGGTAACAGACATGAAACTGTATTATATCATATGCAAATATAGGTAATTTCTGAGGTACAGGTTCTGTACTTTCAAGAATGTGGAAAACTCTTAGTACTACACACACACCTCCTTAAAAGGGAGCACCATACCTGAACAGACAGTAAAGAAATATTTATAGATTTTGCCTGTTCAGGTGTGTGCCAAGCCGATCTTACAAGCTCTCCTTGAATGCCTTTGAACAATCATAAGCATTCATATTCCAGTAGAGGAAAAAACAACAATGATCTTATTTGGAGAATAACACTAACAGCGTTGAGTACTCTTTATGAAAATCCAAGACTCAAAGGATTCAGGTTGGTAAAAAGGCCAAGAGAAAACCTGAAAATTATCTTGATGTACCACTGTGCTGTTCCAGGGAGCAGCACAAAAATGAATGAACTTAGTTACCATCACATTCATTACAGACTGGTGGAGGAGTCTCCAAGCCATCTAAGCTAGCAGGTCAGAATTTGCCCAGACAAAATAAAACCTGAAGGAGGAAAAAAACCCAAACAAACCCAAAAAGAAAGGCACCACATAATGCTATTACAGATATTTAAATGAAATTATAAATACTCCATATTCAATATTAGCATGATGCACCTACCCAAAACACACCAGAAGTGCTCAACAAGCATTCAGTGATTCTTCCATTTGCCAGCTGAATACTATGAATCCAAACATAACTAATATATGTAATCAACTACATAAAGTCTGATACAAAAACAACTACTTTATAGAAACTTACAGTAAATATTCTAGCAAGAAGTCACAGGCCAATTGAATCACAGTCCCTCATTCCCCTGCACAAGACTGGCTTTCTGCTACCAAGCTAAGAGAAATACACAGGGCTGCCCAGTTGCTCAAAGACTAAGGGGCTTTTTACAGGCTGTGTTCTTTACATAGGAAAACCCAGGCATGAGACAGTTGAGAGGTGCTTTAAAGTAACAAACCACCTCTGAGAAACAAACTCATGTCATTAAAATAACTAAACAAATGAAGTAATCTTCAAGTGTAAATAAATATGCACACAAATGTCATGACACTCTTTCAAAGCCACCCCATGCAAATCCAGTTAAAGAAAGATCACATTTTGTAAGAGATGCTTTTCACATAGGCACTGTAACCTATATAGAAATAAGAAAATTTATAGACACAAGCAAAACAGAACATGAATATTAAATTAACCACTGACAATGTTCAAGGTCTGTTAATACAAGAGAGTATGTAATTAATTCTAACCATTAACTAGACTACTGATAATTTACTGAGTGGGAAGGGGAAGGAAAGAAACAGTTATTTACTGATATAGTGGCTTTTTGGGGTTAAAATATGAAATGCAAAACCAGCATCAGAATTGAATCCTATAAAACCTGGTGTATATAAGACCTTAAACTGAATACACCCATTCTCGTATATGGTATTTTCAGGCTGGGTTAGGGAATTTGATTGATGCACAGGTGATACACATTTCAACCTGAAAAGCGATGACTCGACATAAATGCAGACTCTGCACCAGTCAGGACTAAGAACCTGAGCAGAAACCCTTGCCCAGCGAAATGCACTCAGCCTTTACTAGTACTACCTTAGAGACAGCTACATTCTTTCTCTGGCTTTTTGTATCAGATTAAGTCTCCCAGGCTTTTTGGAAACAACATCACATTTCATTTCTGTAAACGAACAATAGACAGCAGAAATACCGCATTAAACAGACTTTGACAAGAAAATAGCCAGCCTTTAAAAAAAAAAAAAAAAAAAAAAGAATTTAAAAAAAAAAAAAACCCGNAGTCTCCCAGGCTTTTTGGAAACAACATCACATTTCATTTCTGTAAACGAACAATAGACAGCAGAAATACCGCATTAAACAGACTTTGACAAGAAAAAAGCCAGCCTTTAAAAAAAAAAAAAAAAAAGTATGTATTTTACAAAGACCTATTAGAAACCAGGGGAAAAAGCTGCAAAATTCATCTATCCTACTGCTGCAACATAAGCCAGCCACAGCCACCAGAGCACAGCCTTTCGGTCTCTGTAGCCCTGCAGCTACAGCAACCTGTACAAATCAAATGAGTATCAACTACCTTTTTGTAAGGAAAAATACTCACCGATTGTTTTCCACAGAATTTAGGTTATTACTTGGTAAGAAACAAATACTACAGCAAGCAATTAAACAAGCCAGCAATTAAGTTTCACAGCTATTCGCTTCATGTAAACTGTTCTAGTGCTACTGAGTTCCAGAACAACACACCCAAGAACAAAATTAGAAGATTACTGTTAAACACATTTAGAAGGAAGAAACATACGGTGCAAACAAAGTAAAAATACAAACCCAATTCTTTTACTGTTAGTTACTAAACAAAAGTTAGACCTGGCTTATATAATTTGTGAACCAAGTTTCTACTTGTGTCACTCCCGGTATGGGGAACAAATTCCCATGTCTCTGCAGATTTTTACTTCAGTAATTGATGAATTAATGCCTCTGAAGGCAGACTATCCTCACTCAAAATCTTAAGTCAACACACAAAGATATCAGCTAACTAAAGACCCAAGCATTTCACAGCCACTAAGCATTCACTTGCAAGGGAAACTGAGTAACTAGGGGAGTCTGGTAGTTACACACTCAGTGTGCCCATCAACAAACTGCAAAGGCTTGGAAAAGCCAAAGTACCTTTAGTCCTAATGGATTACAGAAACAAGTTTAACAGTCTAAAATCAGTCCACTGCTGAAAGTGGAGCCTCAACACAAACTGCATTAATCAAGTTTAAACAATAAAAGTATAAGGAAACAGAAACCCTTAAGGTTTAGGGTTTTTTTTCCCCTAGAAAATTAACAGACTCAAAATGGTCACATCTAGACTAAGAACAGTCAGCATACAGCAAGAGTGGTTCTGGCCAAGAGTACCAGTATGGGTGGTTTTTATAGCTTCGGTATTACCTGTAGCTTCTAGAACTGTGCCATGTGAAGAAGCCCAGGCCAATGACCAAGCATGTACCTACAGAAAGCAGTTCTGGTTAAGAAACATTCTGGGTATATGCAAAGATTAAAGAATACAGATTACAAATCAATTCAACAGGAAGCTCCAGATTGCTGTTTCCTAGAAGAGGAAAGGTAGCCAGAAAAAATCATAAACTGTTTGATCCAAGCGGTGTTTTAGTCCACTGCATCTGAAAACACTCTTTCACTTACAAGACTAATAACTTTGGTTCTGGCTTCAACATCAAAAGCCACCAGCTAAATCTCAAAAATCCTACAGATTCAGCACTCAAACTCTGAAATGTAAAGGTACTCTTGAGGAAAACGTGAAGCTGCTCATTTTGGCATCTATATTCTTCTTTGAGCGAGTTTCTCACACACAAATCACTTGCCCTGACACACTTTCAGTCACAGTTCTACAGAAACAGAAGATACATAAATTACTACCCAGAAACATCTTTAAGCCATCACATCTGGTAACTACAGAACACTAGACCCTACAAAGAATTACTCTGTAATGACAAATACTGAACAAAGCAATCCAAGTTTTCACAGAGATATCTCCTACAACACACTTAAAAGGATTCTGGATGAATATGTAACTGCAGTGACACATGACACGATCCCATTAAAACTTCTAGACTGATTGCAGCCTATTAATGCTTGCAAGTCTCGGTCAGTAAAGAAGAAAAACAGTCTTTCTGATATTGCTTGGTATGAAGGTTTTCCTCTTTCTGATGCAAGATCTGTTTTAACTAGACGTCATATCCATTCAAAACTGGTATTCGATGGATACCAGAATTCAGATGAGAACAAACCCTCTTCCAGACACAGCTCTGTCAATCTGAGGTTACTTCACTTAGCCCACCCCTAGCTCCTCATCCTCCACTTTCTGCTCTTACCACCCACATCAACATACCATCTAAGAAAAGCAGAACAGTTTCCAATTTATTTGAGGTTTTATTAGCCAGGCCAGCTTAAAACAGTTTGCTATAGGTCTTTGTTAACCCAGGTAATGTTGATGAAAACATACAGTCACAGAAAAGCTCAAGGAAATTTAAATCAGAGCTACTACAGTCCCATCTCCCACCCCTATCTCATTCACTTCAACAGGAAGTCCCATTCCTACCCCGAGCTGGATGCTCAGCCAGTTCAGAAAAATGATCCAGCCAAAACACAACGAAACATAAAAGCAATTCACTGATTAACTCCTTGACTTTGCCTAACTCACTGCCACAAAGGCTTCCTTGCCAACAGGGGAAGCTGCACAGTCAAGAAGGCAGGACGACCACAGTCCCAGTTTAAGCAGCCAAGTCTCTTGACAAGCTTAGGCAAAACTAAAACAGAGCTGCTTCAAAAAAGCATGGTCATAGACACCTCCTTTTCCTCCTCTGTGAGCAATAACATTTGCATAGTCATGAAGTCAGCCAGTTGATTCAACTGAAGCTCAACATTTTTCTGCACTACTGTTTTCAGCTGGATCAGCAAAGAACGCCTATCAGGGAACAGCAGCTCCTTTTGGTAAAAGCATCGCCAGAGAAACCAAAGCTGCTCTGGTGGTAATGCAATGACATGACTGTAGAGGATGTGTTAAATCTTAGCTTGATCGAGCTTATGATTGGAATTCTGCAGAAAAAGAAAGACAATATGCTTTAATGTCACTTATTAAAATTGAGATCCCTGGGCTGAAAAAGTAACCTATAATTTTAATATATCTGATCAACATAAATTCCAAAAGCAAGACTAAGTCCATGATTTCACAATAGTTTAAACCTAGCCTACTTGATAAGCTGGCAAAATAAAGAAGAATATAAATAACCTTTGATACCTCCCCCACAAAAAAGAACGATCAGCAGTGTCAGATGAGTGCAGGGCCCTAAAGTCCAACCAGCTTAGACTGCCAAAAGAATCTCTTACCTGAGAGATTCTATAAAATATCTTTTCTAGAGTGAAAGAGATTTAATTTCTATAGTATTGGAGTGATTTCTTTTTTACCCCCCCCCCCCCCCCAATGTGACACAGCTTCACCAACATTATTAGTGGAATAAAATCAGCTATAGGTGGAATTCAAGAATCCTGCATGGTGCTGTAACGAGCTCAAACGAGCATGTGATACAAAAATCTGCTATGATATGTTTTCTTGACAACCCCTATTCCTCGAGAGGCAAGCACTTCTGCAAGGATTTTCACTGTCATTTCAGAAAGTTTTTATCCCACCATGCTCATTATGGTAGGGAAAAAAGTACTTGTAGATCATTCCAACACCAAGCAAATTACAAAATGTAATACTGAGATGTCTTGCAAGTCTCAGGATCCCAGCATGGCTTCTTGGTTTGGACTTTTTTCTTCCTAAATGCATAATGCTATCAGCTACTAATACAAACTCGGAGGGTTGGACAACACCAGGGTGAGAAGATAAACTTTTCTACTCCGCTTAGTTTACATGAACCTTCAGTTTCCACACATTCAGGAGAAGTAATAAATGTTGGAAAGCAGTTCCCAGGCTGAAAAATAAATTTTCTGCTAATAAGGATTTAAATGGCTCATCTGAATTGCATTTCATATGTATACTTAGAAAAACATTTCTTTTGATGTGTTATGTTTAGAGTTCTGTAAATCAGAGCTTTCACTGAGGCTTAAAACCAACACCTTATTCAATTATAGATTAGAAAGAGCTTACTATAGGATAACTCAGGGTAACAAAGGAGTTTAAGAACACATCTCATTCTTTGTTTTTTACTTTGCTCACATTTTCTTATTTCAATCGTAAGATTTTAGCTAAGGAAAAAAAAGAGCAGCATTTCCACAGAGAATTGCCAAGAGATGAAGAAATGGAAAACATGCACTGATGAGCAGAAAAACAGTACTGTTTCTCTATGGTAACTATTAACTTCTGCATAATTATAAAGACCATTTCAGATGTAACCATAAATCAATAAGTCAAACAGAACTGATGAGTCAGAAATCCACTTAAATATTTACACTTTTTGCTACAAGCCTTACCTAGAGTAATAATGTAGCCAAACATAATGACAGTGCCTTCCATTTTACTCACTCTCCTCATTCAGGAGCCTATCTAGAGGGGCAGGAAGATAAAAAACACAACAACAAAGCAACACAAAGCCCCTCAAATGGTACAGTCAGACACTGTTAACTGCTGTAAGTATCTCCTACTCCAGACAGCTGAATTAAGAAACACTGATATCAACATTGAAAATAGCATAGCACCGGGAAATCAACCCAAAAGCTCCCTTCTTATTTCATAAACCATTAATGAATAGGTTACATAAATCCACTGGGCCGAAGGAGTTGTAGACCCGAGCTGCTGCAAGACATTAACTCTGCTCTGAGAGATGCATTCTTTCATTCTTCAAGACTGTTCATCTCCCTCAACTGTGTAAGTAATAAAAGGAGTTAGGCGCATTCGAAATAGAAGCTGCGTTTTAACGCCTCGTTATCTACTGGAATCAGAGCGGAGTGCTCACCATCAGTGAGCCCTCTCCAGGCACATAGCAGCCCACCCCCCGCTCGACTCCCTGTTGCTCACCAGTCCCCCCGGCACGCAGCAGGACAAGCTGAACCCGGCCGCCTGTTCCTTTGTGCAGCCTGGCGGGCTGCTGCACAGGCTGAAAAGGACCGACGGAGCCACGAACTGGGAAAAAAGAGACGAGTTTCGCTGCTTACTGGGCCCTTTTCCCTACACCTCCCGCTGCCAGACCGGGTCGTCAGCGCCCCCGCCTCAGAGCCTCGTCCCGGCGCCTCCCAAACTTTACAGCGCTCCAACCCATGCTCAGACGAGGCGGAGGATTTCGGGGAAGCCCGAGCTTCGTGGAGCCCTCACGCCCCCAGCTCGTTCCTGCGGCCGCACGCGAAGCCGGGAGGCGATACAAAGCGCCGCGCACGGCTAGCCCCAGCCCCGGAGCGGCCGCTCCAGAGGGACCCTCTGTCTGAAACCTGGTCGCGATTCAAGGCCTAGGAGAAACCAAAGGTCCAGGCAGCTCCAGGAGCAGGAGACCAGGAAGCTGCAGCGCCCCGGTGGTCGCTTCCCCGGACTGGCGGCTCGGTCTTCCCCCCCCACGGCCTTCGCCCAGCGGCCGCCCCCCGCGGGCTCCACCTGCGCCAGGCCCCCGCCCCGAGCCACCCCACCCCGGGGATCGCGCCGGGGCCCACCTCACTGCTCCCTCGGGACGGGTACCGGAGCGCGCAGCCGCCTCTCTCGGGGCTCCACATCCCCTTCCCGGGGAACCACCGCGCCCCCTCCCCGGCACCCTCAGGCTTCCCCCGCTCCCGCCCCCCACCCCCACCCGGCTGGGCTCGCACGACACCGCCACACCCGGCCGCGGCTCCAACCCCTGCCTGCCTCTGGCAAGGCCGTACCCCACGGCACAGTGCGGCCCGGCCAGGCTCACCTTCTGCCCGCAGATTCCTCCCTCCAGCACCGCCTCAGCCGCCCGTCGCCACCGAGCAGCACCGCCGCCGCTCCCCCCCAAGCGCCGATTGCCCCCGCCGCCCGCCACGCCCATTCCGGCAGCCCATTGGTCACCCACCCACCGTCCAGCCTTTGGATTGGTCACAAGAGATGCTCGTCAGAACTCCGACCCCGCCTCTCTCCGCCCACGGGTCCCGGGTGTTTTATTCACGCCGGGGCTTTGGTGCCCCCACTCTTTTGCTGCCGCTCCTGATTGGCTAAAGCGGTTAGAGCAGTGCCCCACGATAGGCTGGCGGAAGTGTCAGCTGCGGCAGTGGGCCTGTCTCTTCCCTCAGTAGGCTGCGCTGCCGAGGAGGAGAGTTGGGGTGCGCGGCGGTCTCTCTGGGGGTGTTAGGGCAGAGCCCGCTCCGCCCGGCTCCCGGAGACCCTCCTGCCGGCGTCCCGTTGGTGCTCTCGGTGGGCATGTGCCTTCTTCCACGGAGCGGCTCGCTGCCTGTCTGCTGTGTGGATCCGGCATGAGTCTTGGGTCTCATCCCCTCACAAGAGTGAGGCGGATCCCGGCAGGGCAGGGCAGGGCCTCAGGGCAGAGCCCCCCTTACGGTGGGGTTCCGTTCTCCGAAGCTTCAGCTCCGTGGCGCCGCGAGCTGAGAGCAGCCCCTCCCCACTGTCTCCCGGAGGTCGGGGTTGGGCAGGCGCCTGCCCAAAGCCTGTCAGCGGCACTGCCGCGGTGGGGACTTTTCCCCGCTGCTCTCGTAGAGCTCCTTCGCAGGGGAGCTTGTCTCCCACAGGCCCAGCCGCAGGGCCCGGTGCCACCCCGGTTTCCCCCAGTAAACCGTGCGTGGTCACTGGCGCCTTCTCCGGGGCTGCAGTGAAACGTGCTGGTAATGCCAGCTCTCCAGGAATCGCGCACGTAATGTCCTCCAACAGCTAGAGGCCGGGTTTACAGGGAAAACGCGAGCAGGGTCCTCTCTGCTGTGCGTTAACTTCCATGGTTGGGGCTTTCTGAGATCCAAAATGTTCTCGGGTTTCCTTGATCCCAAGAAACGCAGCTGTGCCTCCATTTTCAAAGCGGAGGCAGTACCAGGTGTGGGTTCAGCAGGGAGGCTGCGCTTCAAAGGAAAGCCACCCAGGGGAATCCTCTGTATGCAGCACCCGTGTGACGGCGCTTTGCCCGGAACAGTCTCCAGCATGCGTATCTCCAACAGCTGCCGGCCCTCACCAGACTTTCAAGCAAGCCAGAACAGTTTCCGCAGCATTGAACTAACCCCCCCCTGCCCAAGGAAAAAAAAAAAAAAAA
>NDXB01021870.1:0-18996 GCA_002631895.1 Agapornis roseicollis | reverse complement strand
TAATGGCCTATTTTTTAAAAAAAAAAAAAAAAAAAAAAAGAGAGAGAAGAAAAAAGATTTCAAATCTCTCCTCTGTTCACTTTCTCTCAAGTGAATTAAAAATGGCATCTATTGGAATGCAGTGAATGTCTCCCCATAACCTCCTTAAGAAGAAATGATCATACTTACCTGAATGTTTCCCTTACCAATGACTTCCTAATCCCACCCCCAACTCTTCCATAAAGGCCTTACTCCAATTTCAGGTCTTCTACTCTAGTCGAAAAATCAGACTGATTAAACACCAACAGCAGTTTAAAACTCTTGTGACAACCTCTGACCTAACTTAGGCACATTATCATTGCTGTGGAAATCTAAGAAGTTTCTGGAATATTCTTCTTTTTCCTAGGTGATCCTAGGAGTTAATTGTCATTACTTGAACAATGAGAATATAATGCCCAAGAGCTGACATTTTCTTCACAGAGCCCAAAAGCTGATAGATTCATGTGAAATATTATCAGTAGCATAGAGCCAACATGCAACAAAAAAGAACTACAAGTCACTGGACCCAAAACACAATTATATGCATAGCCTCTCATGTATGCGTTTACTTATTATTACCCATTACAATACCTTATGCACAACAGCAGCAGTGGCTAGTGTTTGTTTGCATGTAGGGTAGCTGTTGAGCTGTATGCATCATATGAGGCACTATCATTTTGCCTTCATTGCTCTGAAGACACCAGTTAGAGTATGATCCAATAGTTAACCAAGAAGGTATGTCCCTCATTATGCAATTTCACTCAAATCATTTGGGGGGAATTCTGATGGGGTTTCTTCATCCTCTCCTTTGGAACATACACCTAAACAAAACAGTCTTATAGTTAGGTATCTTGAATGTCTTTATCAGTTTTTCCCTCCTCAAAAACAACTTTCCTTCACTGTGGTTCAAATAATAAAAGGAGACATTTGGGGGAAAAAAAGTGAGATTCTATCATTAAAACCACAGCAATAATAGTTTCCTTTAAATACATTTTCAATTTCTTCTGTCAGAGTAGTAGGCAGGAAAACTTGTTCATTTTTTTATTCCAAACAGGTGACAGAGAAAGTCTTCAAGGAATGAACCTGATATCCCACTGTAATTAAAACAGAAAAAACAGCAAGTTTCTTCCAAAGAAACTGCTTGGGCATGCAGAAACATACTCTGCTTCTTGGTTTCTCTGGGGACACTGCATATGGTGACAGTGCCTCAATCTAGGGTGAGAAGTTTTGCTCTAAATAGCAAGATTATTTTATAGAAATAGGATTATTTGTCTTAATGGAATTCCATGACTTTTCAACAACATGAGACCTTCCAACTTGACGAAACATTGCCTTTTTGATTCAGATCAACTTTCAACAGTTAAAGAGAGTTCTAAGAGTCAGGTTCAGCCTCTTCACCCCACATGCATGTTTTTGTGAAGGAAGGTCTTCCTGTTTGGAGAGAATTAACTGACCAACACGCATTTAAATGTACTTGGCCAACAAATGTCTCCAGCATGATGGTTTATATTCCCCTTTTCTAGTAATATAGGGGGTAAATGATAAAAAGAAGAGAAAATATAATAAACAGAACATGTTCAATGTAAATTTCTACTGCTCTGTACTTGCTGGCTAAGGAGTTATCATAAAGTGAGCGTATAATTAAAAGCACATTTCTTCTTAACATTCCCATGTGAATGGAAGATGCTTTTTACCAGGTAACTTGCAGTGTCTTGAACCTCATGAACTAACATTTGCTACTTACAACTCATAACTACAATGCCATATACAGCATTATAGGCTTCATTTCAGGTGATATGTTGAAGCCTACAAACACTAACACTTCCAGTCAGTATTCTTTTCCAGCTCAAAGCAACAGAAGGTATCTGAGCAAATCAACCCAGATGAAGCAGCACAATCCAAGACCATGATTTGTAATATCAAAGGCTGCCTCTGAGAAATCCTCTTTTACCAGGCAAAGACAAGAACCTGGGATATTCAGTGGGAAGAGTCTTCAGATCACCTACTGAAGTTTCTGGGGTGTAGATGGAGGTTATTCGATCTTATTCCTTTCATGTAGCACTTCAGTAGAAGAGACAAAGATCCGATGTCAAATAGTAAGGAAAAAAAAAAATCATAATGGCTTTGTCTATTGGCGTTTTCCTCATGGAAAAAGCTGAACAACAAAACAGTTTCTGGAAGATCAATCTGAAACATCCTGTTAGGAATAACGTGTTTTTAAATTCCTTCCCTTACGTCAAGGTCATAGCATTGCTCCTTTTTCAAGAAAGAGAGAACCCTTTACTTCTAATTTTTCTCCTTTCATACATCTTTCTTCCCTTAAAAAGACTTGTTTTGAACTCTGAAGAAAGAGGTCGGTAATTTTTGTGTTCTAGCTATCAAAAATACTAGCCTGATTCCTTCACAGATATGTATTTCAGGCTGAAGCAGATATATCTTTCTGCACTGAAATGAGTAATGCTAATAAATACTCATTTACCTTTCTTTTAAATCTTTAGAAAAGCAAAGAGGTCTAGAATAGATCTTCTAAAGTACCCAAATTCCTCTTACAGGAGAAGCTTTTTGGTGCCTCACATCAATCAGCAGAAATGATTCACTCTACTGTGGTGGCATGTTGGGCCAGCTTAAGGAGCTGAATATACAACAGCTTCTCAGTCACTGAATTGTAGAGTTTGCAGATTTACCTCAAGTGCAGGCTATGATGAGATTCTTCTAGTTGGAGCGGGTAAAAATTACAGCTGTGATGACACAAGAACAACGTACATTGATGATCTTCAGCTACAGATGAAGTCAGGAAAGGCACTGGTAGTTCTATTTGTGAACACACTGAAGACAGTAAGGAATCCTATAATTGATGTTCTCATCTCTTTTGGGCAAATAAAGGAATCTTTGCGATGTATTTTCACAGTGACTCAAGTGTTGGGAGGAAAACTGCCTATAGTGCTTTCTTCTGCCTTTCTTTTCTATATAGCAGGTTTCATGACCACTAATTCAAAAGCCAGTGATCCCTGTTCTTCTGCATCAGTAAGCAGAAGCTCAATAACCAGTAAAGTTTAAACAACTGTGAATTTTACATAATACCATCAGCAAAATAAGTAAAAAACTGAATCTATGTAACTGGTAAGTGGTATGGAATATAAGCAACAATTTATTTTTTTTTTATTTCTAACACTGCAGCTCCAACAGCTACAGGATCCAAATGAAAGAACATGGAAACAAAACTCAAGTTACCTGCAGCTAGATCAACTGTTTCTCAACCCAAACTGAAAATTTAAAGCACCATGCAGTTATTGTAAAGTGCAACTAGCAATATGGAATACTTGCAGTTCCTAAAGTAAAACAGATTCTAGGTTAAATACTTGTTGCCCTGCTGCCAGTGGTCATACCTCTTGAAATACGTGAAGGCTGCACACTCACTGCAGGATCTATGCACCAGTATTCAGTTGAACTGTTATTCAAAATAAATATCACAAGAACAACAAATTTTAGTAAAGTACCTTTTTCCTGCAAACTAACACCAACATGACAGGCATATTACAATATCAACAGGAGTGATGTAAGGCTGACTTCAAATTCCACAGTACCAGCACTGTAAAAAAAAATATTGGGTTCCCAAAACTTCCCAGGTTTGTCTTTTTTCTTTTATTTTTTTTTTTTGGGGAGGGGGAAATGGTGAGGAGTAGGGAGAAGGGGGAGTGAAAGGGCAGAAAGGACTTGATAGGACAGCAGGGAAGAAGTCATTGAGCATTCGTTTCATATTAGGAAAAACTTCTTCCCTGTGAGAGTGCTGAGACACTGGCACAGGTTGCCCAGAGAAGCTGTGGCTGCCCCATCCCTGGCAGTGTTCAAGGCCAGGCTGGACAGGGCTTGGAGCTACCTGGTCTAATGGAAGGTGCCTCTGCCTGTGACAGGGGGTTGGAACTGGATGAGCTTTAAGGTCCCTTCCACCCCAAACCATTCATGTCTATGACTACAACAGCTACACTAGATAATGTTATCAAGTCCCAAAATGCAGAAAAGGCATCAAAATCATGTTAAAAGAGTAAGTTTCATACAACCCATCACTCAGAGCTAAACTTGCAGACAAATAGAATGGTAGGAATCTTGATTTTCTATATTTCAGATTTGGCATTTGGCCTCCCTCCAGAATGTTTTGTGCTCAACTTCTTTAAAGGCCTATGAAAAACTAGAGAGGGCCATGGCACTGTCTCGATCATCAGCAAGGTGTCAGACAATACCTGCTCGAGACTGGCATATGTATCAGTTCCTGAAAGGCCCCTCCTAGGAGTGATCGAAAGCAACGGCTTTTCTGAACTCAGCATGACGGAGAATTCCAAAACTGTATCTAGCTGTCACAGCAACACACACTTCAGAAAAACAGCCAGTGTTTCTTGGCACATACACAACAGGAAGAAAACACAGGTGTATGAAATTGAATGGGTTAGGGAAAACAGTACCTGGTACAAATAATTCCCATTAATAGATGTATCAATTTTATAAAGCTTAAGAAATTGGTATATTTGTTAAATAATGTTATAATTATTTTTTCATTTTTAAAACTTCACATTGCAAGCATATTTCTGAATGTCTTTATTAACAAGTTTTTTGTTTCTTGTCAGCTTTGTATGCCAAGTACAGTAGACAGCAAACTTTTTTCTACCCTAACTAAACCACATGTTAAATCACATTAACAGACTTTACTGGCATCAATATACAATTCTGCCATAAAGACAGACCTTCAATCAACCTTAAGAGAAATTCTTTGCTTCTGGGCAGAGTACATGAGCTAGCATTTAAAAATATTTTATTTAATTAAAAAAAAAGAAAAGTCAGCGTTTGCACCAAAAGGAGCATGACCAGCAGGTCAAAGGAGGTGATCCTGCCCCTCTACTCTGCTCTCGTGAGACCTCACCTGGAGCATTGTGTGCAGTTCTGGGGTCCTCAACATAAAGAGGACATGGAGCTGTTGGAACAAGCCCAGAGGAGGGCCACGAGGATGATCAGGGAACTGGAGCACCTCCCATGCTGAGAAAGTTGGGACTATTTGGCCTGGAGAAGAGAAGGCTGCGTGGAGACCTCATAGCAGTCTTACAGTATCTGAAGGGGCCCTCTACGGATGCTGGGGACTCTTCATTAGGGACTGTAGTGACAGGACAAGGGGTTACGGGTTCGAACTTAAACAGGGGAGATTTAGGTTGGATATAAGGAAGAAATTCTTCCCTGTTAGGGTGGTGAGGCACTGCAATGGGCTGCCCAGGGAGGCTGGCAGTGTTCAAGGCCAGGTTGGACAAATCCTTGGGTGGCATGGTTTAGTGTGAGGTGTCCTTGCCTGTGGCAGGGGGGTTGGAACTAGATGATCTTAAGGTCCTTTCCAACCCTAACTATTCTATGATTCTATGATTCAAAGACATCATATGAATGGCTTGCTTTGGTTGGTTGTTTTTTTTCCTTAAGTCTACTATAGCAAATGCTATTACAAGCTGTTAGCTTTCCAGCATCAGGAAGTGTGCAACATAACTAGAGCTGATTTTCGTCTTAATGCAAACTAGTGACAGTGAACACAGAAACTAATTCAGACTTGAAACCTGCAAATGACATGCAAGTAAACCATGATACCTCTGCAACATATAGTCTGACTCTTAGGTTCCATATTCAAGTTTTAAGAGAATCATGCTTTAGATGAAAATTGCTGTGTTTTTCTTATTTTTACCTACTAGGAGTTAACAGTACATGGAAAAACATACTCTAGATTATCTCATGCTGCTGTCACCACACCATATGCTGTCTTTCATTAGTTAATTAAATGCTTTCTGAAGATTTTCTGACTTGATTTTTCTTACTGGACTAATGCCTCAAATTCAGCCACATTTTACAGTATCAAAACTGTGTCATTCAACTTGGAATAAGATCACTACAAGTCTTATTACAAAAATTCTCACAAGTCAGGTGAGGTAAGTGCCATTTGAAACATATCATTTGGCTCTGCTTAGGTAGAAATGTTTGCACTGAGTTGTTCCTATATCTTCTCACCATGCAAGCTACCTTCAGACATACCTGACCAACCAGAACTCGCAGCTTTTGTACTAGACAATTAATTTGGCAGTGCCTCTTCACAGTCATACCAGTGTGCAGTGTTTGACTGTTATTCTGTATCTGTCATAATATTCACACTTGGTTTAGGTGGCATGCAAGGAAAAGCAAACAGTATTATGTAATAAATAAAAAGAATACATATGCAAACATGTGAAGTTCTATTTCTAGCCTAGGCTTACTGCTTTACAAAGTTACTCAAAGCAGGGAAAAAGACAGACATCAAACATCCATACCAAAACAGAAACTTACCCCACTGACTGATCAGGGTTGGCAAGCATTTAACCATACACTGAACCTCACAGAACCCTCTTGCCTTCATTTGAGTCAAAACTTCATTGACAAAAATAAAACATAATCCAAAGCAGATAAAAAGAACTTCCCACAAACTCAGGCAAACGCACAAGGTACTATGAACCCGCTTGAAAAAAAACACCATTTGAATCACTACTGAACACTTCTGTATATGATTAGTATCCACAACATGCACAGTTTAACTTGAAGCAAGTCTAACAGTAACACACACTGGAGATATTCTTGACACTACTCTCTGACAGCACAGAATTAGTCACCTGATCTCAGAGTTCTGTTCCAAAACATAAAGGCCAGTATTTCCTCAAAACAGGTGGCATATTTAATAAAATGCTTCTGCCTGCAAGTTTGGCATATCCGCTCTCCTATAAAAGACCAGCAACACTTTCTTTCCTTCACATCTTCTTTTTAAGGCAAGACTCTAAAATTTGTCAGCAGCAGAATCAAGAGTGTTCTGCATTAAAGTTTCTCAGGCTTTAGCTGTACATTATATGTAAACTCATATTTTCCACTTAATGGCTTTCTAGCTGCCAATAAAAAAGGCTAAAAAAAAAAACCAACCAAAAAAACCCACCCTTGCAAGCATTCCATGCTGCCATTACTTCTACATGCTAAAAAGCCTGCATTACAAAACTACCTTACACACTCTTAAAGTCAAACTCCATCTTCCAGTTTACTGAAATGCACAAGGAAAGCAGAGCACACATGACACAGCCAGCAAAGAAAGCTTCAATGTAAATGCCTGATCAAGTAAAAGTCCTTCATTGCTGGTTGGCATACATCCAAAATCCACTCTCTAGAGGCTATAGAATTAAGAATTAAATTATATGGAATTCAACCAAGAACAAGCTTGTAGTTACTCTTCCAAATAGCTATTTCCCCAAGTTTAAAATTATTCTTAATTCATAGTTTAATACCTGCATAACTGAAAGCCCCATAAGCATTTTGCAGACTAGACCAGAGTTTACTACTGTGTAACTTCTTTTTTTCCTCCTGCTTTTTTGCTGGACAAGCATTATACTTCATGTATACAATTTCACATGTGAACATCACGTAATTTTTTGTTCTTTTATTTCTTCAGTCCAACAGAAAAATTCTACAGACAGAACTGCCAACTTCATGCTTTGAGTTGTGACTTACTGTAATAGTCAGCTATTCCTAGCCTGGCCAATCTTTTAACGTTCATTTTCCAAGTCATCAGGGAATAACCATTTACCAGTCAAGTTCCTTCATTCTATTTTATAAAGTAAAGCATACATATATATTTAAGCAGCCTGCATGACAGCAGAGTCATGTCTGGTACCCAATAAAATGCATTCTAATGGTACTTTCATAGGCAACTGCAAGTTGCTGGGGAGAAGCTATAGGAAGTATTTGGGTCAACACTATGGCACACTGAAATACAGCATTAAAACATTTCTCCCCTCTGTATGAACTGAATGCAGGTTTCAGAAATATAGCATATTCAAGTTTAAGCTGATCAAAAGTTTTCTTTTCCAGCAATGTAGGTAATATTGTCATTCAATATTTTCATTAATTATTTGTTTTCCTTTCTTGTACATTTAAAATACACAGACAAAAAAAGGGGTTCTGCAGGAAAATCCAAAAGCACTAAAAATATCAGAAGTCTCTCATTACTTCAGTCAAGTAATAATTTGCTTTCATACTTAACTGCAGTTTATTACAAAAATATGCAATGGAACTTCTGCATTTAACAAAACTATATGAAAGATGCTTCCTATCTGCAAAGTGGGAACAGAGAACACTGGAGAAGAGGACATGGGGAAGCGTATACTCCACAACTCCAGTGGAATTACCTAAGTACCTGTTAAGAGCATGTACATTGGCAGACTGCTCTCTAAGAGCCAATCATTTAACCGTGATAACCTTGGCCTCTAAGGAAATGAATCATTAACTGGCCCATATAGATTTTTGAGCTCCACCATATCTAGAGCTCAAAATAATACTGAGTATAGACAAAAAAAAAGTGTGCAAACATATGATGAACTTTTAACTGCAGCTTAATACACAGTGGTAAAAGGCATTATTGAGATCGTGCAAGTATTTTACAAGGAAAGGAGACAAAATGTAAATCTTCACATTCTTGTCACTACAGACAACCACTTCATGTCTTCTTTCCTCAGCAATTCCCCAGCATGCATTAACACCACGCATATTCCTTCCCTCTTCTTTACCACTTAAATCAGAGGAAATGGTTATTCTGAGCAGTGCCCTAAATGTTAATGTAAAGAAAAAAAAAAAGGAAGTCTACTTGGCAGCTAGCAATCACAGAAGTCAGTATCATCTGACTACACTGTTTTCCCATCAATCTTAAGGCAAGTTTAAACTACTACTATATGTTCATTTGCAGCATAAATATATAGTGTCAACAAAATCAATCCGAAGTAAAAATATGACACTGTGGACAAGGACATCAGTAATCCATCTCCACATGACCTAGTCATAAAGTACACAATGCAATGGGAGAAACCAAGGTTACTATAAGAAAATCAAATTCACACAAGCTTAACAATCCATTTCAGAACTGTAACCCACATTAAACACAAAAAACTATATGTTACAGGAAAAGACAGCTCATAGCTGTTGTAACAGTACTCATCTTCATGATTTATTAGAATTAGTCGTTTTGCTCAGTAGATGACTAAAAGTTACTAGTTTAGTTTACATACACAGTTTAAAACTCCATAAACTTGCAAATTTCTACTTATCATGCTTGAATGGTTTGCAGTGATAAGCAACTCGGATTCTACAAGATTAGTGCCCACTACACACAGTTCTAGCTCAATTTTGACCAGGTCTTCAAAAGAAGCTGACAAATCAAATATTTCTGCTGCATGCTCCCTACAAACCTACTTCTGAAGCCACTGTTCAATTTAAATCCAGTTTGACACCCCAAGGAACAGGAGAGTGTTGTAACAACAATGGAGTAGATGAGCATGGTCCTATTTCTCCCACCACAAGCACAAGGCGAGGGATAGCACGGACAAGACGCAGCCCCAGCATTACTCAACTTGATGGATGACAACCAGAGATCCAGGTAGCTTACCTCAAGCTGAGAGCACAGCAACCCAGCCTGTGTTTTTGAAGGCAGCCAGCAAGCCAAAAGACACAAAGCAAAAGGAAAGCTACAGTGGGGAAGGCAGAGGAAAGACATATGAGAAGAACTTAAACTACAGGGGGTAAATGCAAGAGCAGTATGGCAGTAAGAAAAGCGTAACTGCCGTGCCACAGTCAAGCACTTCTGATTAAAATCCCTGGAAACGCCACACACAGTCATCCCATCCCACCCTACCTCCCCCACCCCCCACCCCACCCCCCATTTTAAATATTTTTGGTAACTCCAGTACTTATAACTCTTTGGTTGTTTCTTAAATAATAAACAAAAATACTCAGGCAGTGGAGGCGAACAGACTTGAAAGTCAAATCTTTTGGTGGTTGGTTGCTACATTCTATACTCCCCTATAGCAGAACCACTCAGAGGAGTGAACTCCACTGACCTGAATGCTCTTGCAGCATTAACTTCCTTCATTTATGAAGCCACTGGCAGGACTGGAGCCAATGTTATGTGTATAATGCTTAGACTTCAACATTAGCCCCACTATTGCATCAACCATGCTATTTTTAAGTACAGTTCGGCTTTTCTTTCACAATCTGATGCAAGCCTGTATGTGGCTTTGTTTTAAACACTGTTCAAATGCAGTTTGTTCAACGCTGCCTTTTTTGCTAAATATTTAACAGCCATTCTAAGACTGTACAACATCTACTGGTGTGAACATTTATTAAAAGCAGTGAGGGTTATGCTTGGCAAGAGAGCTGCTAAAATTGATCCTTCTAAACATGCAAAGCTGGAAAAATATTGTTATTACTTCCATTCACTACTTTAGTCTGTTAAGACATTACCAAAATGTTTGGCATCGCTGTGCAAAACAATTAAAAGACATCACAGATTCTAAACCAAAGCTTCTCTAACAGACAGACACATATTAGAACAAATGAAAAGCATGACAATTTACAATGGAAATCTTGCAAAACGACATTATCAAGTTTTAAACAACCAAAGCAGGAGGATTCTCAGAAAGGCAACTTCCAGGCTTCAGAACTTATAACCAGTACACATTCTTTTTTGTGCTGTATTGCAAAGAGCATGATCAGCTGAATTTACAGCTCCAAATTTCAATACAATGTGAACTTGAAATCTGAACATGCACACATTACACTTCCCAGAGCTGGCAATCAAGCATTTAGAAAAAATTAGGCCCTGTCAAGGATATTTTGCAATAGATATAATTGTTCTTCGCTACACTTTTTAATTGTCAGCACTACAGGAGAAGAATGTTAAGTTCCCAGTTTTTAAGTACCCCGTATTTTAGAAATGCCTTTCTCTTTAACCAACCAAAGCACGGACAAATGTTTTGAAAGTGTTCTCCAACTGCAAATGGGTTTAAGTACCGAGTTTGAAGTGTCCTTGGCTGAGTTTCAGGACCATTCTTCCTTTGAGACCACCAATACAAGCATGTTTAAGAAAAATATGAAGTGAGGTCAGTCGGTGCTGGAATAAATACCATCCGAGAGATGGCATGAAATAAAGAACCAACAAAAACTAAAGGAGGTTTTATTAGAACATGAAGCTGCAATAAAACAGAATTAAACAGATGAGACAAGAATATAGGAGAACTATACCGGGGTGGAGGGGGGTTGGGAGGGATATCTCTTCCCAATCTTCAGGGCCCCTTCACTACGTATTACCCAATTTTTGGTTTACCTAACATAAAATATTTCCATAGAAAGAAAACCACACTTACGTAACATTTATAAAAGCTAGAGCATTCTCTCTTAGAACAAATTCAACATAAGGAAAGCTTAGCTAAAATGCTAATCGAAAGGAAGAATTTGGGAGTTACCAACCTAAGACTGCAGCAGAAATGCAACAGAACTCTTTAGCAGTTTTGGTGAGCTTTCGCCAATTCCTACCCTGTGTATCTAAAAAAGGACCTCCCTACAGTTTTCAGATAGTTCACAACCTCAGGGGAAAAANACCTTAATGGGGACTCATCCTTCTTTCCATTTACTATCAGAGAAGCCCAATTCTCTACCCATCACTGTGACATATTTATGAGAAGTTTTGCTGCAGCAAGCATGAGAAAATAGTATGAAGAATGTAAGTATGAAAATTTAATGCATTTTGCTTCACTTTAATCCTATTTATTAATTAAAACCAAGGGGAAAAAAAAAAAAAAAAAAAAAGTTTTTAAAAAAATCTACTCCGATTCGCAATGTAATTTAATGAAGAGGCTACAATCACCACTCTACTTCTCATGCTGACTTTATCCCTGGACTTGCTTTTGTTTTCATCAAGGTAATATTCAGGATGTCATTTGAAATACTGGCAATTTCTCAGGCATAACACATCCCAAAACTGCATCATGGGAAACCAAGATACCTGCTCTCTCCCATCTTCTGTAATATTGAACATCCCAGCTTTTTGAAAAACTTCCACAGAAGTTCATGAAAAAGTAACCACCAGGCTCAAGACAGGGTGCTTGAAGAGGAAGATGCAGTTGTCAATTCCTCCACCTTCCTTTTGCATCAAGCTATCTACCAAAGTCATTCAAATCAAGTCAACAAACAGTGGAAAAAAAAAATAGTTTGAACAGATCTGAGCAAGGATCCAAAAGCACATTCCATTTTCTTGGCTCCAACACACCCACCCTGGTCTGCTCACCAGCCAAAGTAAAACCACAGAAAAACCTAACAAGTTCTGAATTACTAGTATGACCAAAGTCTGAGCATGTTATTTTCACTCCATCATGCACTCAGGCCACATTCTCTATTAGTTCAGAAGACACGAAGAAGGGAAAGTGATAAACTGAAAGTCTCCAATACTAGAGTATCTGGAAACAATAGCACTGAAGTACCTTGCCGAGATACATGTGACTAGACCAACAGACTGCTTCTCCACTTCTGTTATGACCTACACCTACCCAGCTGCTGCTTCCTTTACGAGGAATTTTAGAGCCTGTCCAGAAGCTTCTAGGATGCTGCCCAGAGCAACGGGGAAGAGCTGGCAAACAGACAACAGCAGCTCAGCAGGTTCTCCAACAATAC
Organism: Agapornis roseicollis; assembly: GCA_002631895.1. Taxonomy (NCBI): domain Eukaryota; kingdom Metazoa; phylum Chordata; class Aves; order Psittaciformes; family Psittacidae; genus Agapornis; species Agapornis roseicollis. Next base: position 6,450 of record NDXB01021870.1, on the reverse strand, counting down.
TCTGGCAAGCTTTATAGGTCTTTACTTCAAGCTTCTGCTTTCTTCCACAAGCACCAGTGAAAAGGAATTCAGAACACAAGAACAAAACCAAGACTTTCTTTTCCCTCAGAAGCCTCACAAAAAAAGAATTCATGATATAAAATTCCTCAATCCCAAAGGGTCGAGCTCAGGGCAGCTTGCTGACTGCACTGTGGGCTCTAAGACTGAAGGAGCCATGAAAGGGGACATGATATGGCTGTAAGGCAACAAAGAGTGAAATGGGCAAGCATTAGTTACATATCACAGAAGAAACAGTAAGTTTCCTTGTGGCCCTTCTAGAAATATTACTTTCCAGAAAGCTGCATGTTCTTTCTCTCAGATTAGTGTTGGAAATTTATTAAAAATAAATATTCACCATAACAACACTTAAGATACAAAATGGTACACAAAATCATAGCTCCCTAGAACTCACTACTTTTAAGTCAAACTGACAATCATACAATGCATTACAATAAATATGGAAAATAGTTCCAGGACTGTGGGCTTAGAGATAAAATACTACAGTGGATTCACCTTACCTTCTTTCTTTTCCTCTTCCCTAACAACTCACATGAAGCTTTCAAATAAAGGAAACTAATAGGTCAGGGAGGAAAGCAAAGAAGCAGACAGCAGAGAAAGGTGAAGGGACATCAGGAAGGAAGCAAGCTGTTAGAAACAAGCCAACCATTGGAATTCACAGCAGTGTCTACACTCAGTTTCTTGAAAAATGTTGCTGGGACAAGGGGGAGGAAGGAATCCAAAAAACATGCAGGTTTGTGTCAGAAACAAATTAATGGTGTTCTACAGAAGCAAGATTTAAGTGCAAGCTTAAGACTAACACAAGTCAGGCTTAGAGTCTGCATATCAGCCTAAGATGTTTAAGGTTTTCAGTTTCAGGTCTGCAATGGAGGAAGAATGTTATCTCCTGTTTTAGTGAAGCATCACCTTCAGTTCCTATTTTACCCAAGGTCCCAATTTTAGGTTCCTTTCTTAAAACCAAAACCAAACAACAGAATCACTAAACAAGTAACCCATGCTTCCTTGCTACATAAGTAATATAAAAGAAGAAGTGTATTGAGTTTCTTCCAGGATCACCAGCTAATTGAGGTTGTAAGGATTCTCTGGACACAACCTAGTCCAACCCCACTGCTCAAAGCAGGGCAAGCTGGTAGGAAGAACTAACAAGCTACAAATGGAATACAAAGCTGAAACTTCTGAGACTCAGAAGCAAATGGGGCTAGGAATTAACAGACCAGCTTCCTCTCCTCCTACCCATTTTTTTAAGAGGTGGGTAGCAATGGTCCTTCATTATGGGCAAGAGAAGATGCATATCATATAAAGACCTCTATACTAATTTTTGGAAAAGCAGGCTTTTTCTTTACAGGAACTATCATGTATTCAGTGAAGCACAGTGCGCCACAAGGCCACTAATGTGACTATATTTAACATATCACTCTGACACCTCATTATCAAATCCACAGACTTTCCTGTTTACAGGAAAGTTTAGGGGAGACCTTTCTCTAGTTGCTGAGAGCCTCTTACAGGCAACATACCATACCTTCACTAACAGGCACAATGTTATTGATTTCTAACTAAAAATCTATACACAAACTAGGGTATCACATAAAAAGCTTTCATTATTTAAAGGTTTAGTTTCAGGACTGCAAAGCATTTAGCAAAGATGGCAAATTCTTTTCCGAGTGATGCTGCCTTGAATCTGTGCAATAACTGTATTTAATATATACCTACTTGCTTTGAAACAGAAGAGCCAAGAGACAGCTACAGAAAATGTGTGAATTTTCTTTTATCTTTCTGTATGACTTAACCCAGGAAACACCAGGAGACATGAAAAAGGAAAGTGTGAACAGAAACAGAAGCTTCAAAGAGCCGGCTCCAGAAAGAGCGAAGATAGCAAGTGATATTCAGTACTTTTTTTCATTGACTTCAAGAGGATTTCATCAGGATGCTTTGGGACACATTGCATTTGAAGAGAGCCTATGTCAAGACTACTAAATAAACCAAAAGAGCAAGAAAGCAAATAATTTAACCCTCTTGAAGCATGAATATTAGCATGAGGTTGGTGGAGTTTTAAGTGTTGAGCTGTATTAACTTGAGCTCCACAAGCAGAATTAAAGAGACAAAAATGTTCCTCCTACAGTCACTTGGGACACTTTAGAACCAGTTATTTATTTAAACTGGGCCAAAGACTTTTAAATTATCATGGGCATTTCATATTGCATTTCTATATTATGTATTATAGAATAAAGCTGTAAACAAAGGTTTTGAGATTTTTAAAGCAAAGATGTCTGTTCTAGTTTTTATAAACTAATAGCCACATTAATGATGAGAAAAACACTAAATGGCAAACAGTAGATGTAACATGACACTGAATAATCCCACTGGATTCAATAAAAACTCTTAAGTACATGTATGCTTTCAGCTAAAGCTGCATTACTGATAACCTTAAGGATATAAAAAGTTTCAGAAACTACTAAAACAAAAGTCAAAGTTGTGAAAAATCAGAATTCTCAAGGGGAAGATATCCAGATTCCTGTTTTGGGGGTTCACTGGTGCAAGAGCTAGATAACACGTTCAAAGAACTAATACAGTCAACTCTGTCAAACTATGGCAATTCACATTTCTCCCCTTCTTGCTAATGTTCCCTTAGACAGCCATTCAGAGAAAAAAAAATCATAAATAAGCAGTTGCAGTACAAAATCTCAATGAATTTTTAGACAGCTATGAGTAAATTCCAACAGAAAATTCTTCCCTAGCTACATCACTCATCCTTTTCCTCCAGGGAGAAACAGGTTCCAAATAGCTAGAAACAATAATCATTTGTCAAAGGCTTTGAAATTAATCCTGCCTAGATACAGAACAGAGTAACTTTAACATCATAAATGCTAAATATTTTAAGAATCATTTTCCTAGTTCTAATTAGGATTGCAAGAATGATCAAGTATCAATTAAAGAGTTAAGGAAAAGATTTGTTTGTCCATTGCCCTCCACAGCTGAGACTTCCATGCATTAAGCTTCAGGTGTTGGGACTTCTTTAATTAAGTAGGCTTTCTATTACACAGCTAATTACTTGGACTGATTATATTAACCTTTAGAGGATGAAAACTATCAGCACAAACAAAAGCATTTAAGAGCTTGTTTTGATGTTGGAATGCAATGTAAGGTTCTTTTGTGTGGCTGACTGAAAAGCTTAAAAAACATGTGGGATCAGATCATCCAAGCCAAAACAGAAAAACAGCATTACACAGTATCTGAATCAGGTTTACTGCCCTTAGAACAGTTCATCTTTTTCATATGAACTTCAAACAATGCAAACATTCCTGCATTGCAGTCTAATTCCAATAAATAATACATTTATCAGTAAACACTATCACTGAATTTCTACTTTTGCATCTAGTATCTGGCTTCTGGATTTTAGCAGTTTCTATTTTAAAAGTCATCACTAACATAAGTAGTGATTTTTTCAGAGATCTGTATTACACGCAGATGTTTCTGTTCTCTTTTGCTTTATTTAAGGGCACTGACATCAGGAGTCACTGATTTCAAAGCAATTTGCAGAGTACAAATTATGCACCAAGCTCTTCTGGCTTCCTTATATTTTCCTCTGAGCTTTGTCTTCATCCTCACTCTGCTTACATGATTCACTTTTTACTTAAAAGAACTTTGATACCATTTTGGTATGCAGTTTTAAAATATATTTAAACCACCTCAATTAGCCAAACCAAAGTATCTAAATACTCAGCAGTACTAGAAACTTGGCATGCCATTTCATCACTGTCTATTAGACTCAACCCCCTAATTACAAAAGCATAATCATTTCCAATACACAAACAGCAGTGACAATTCTTTTCAAAGGCAAAATAGAGTTAACACTTAACTCCTTTTATTAACTGCTTAAAACTAAGTAGCATAGCAGGAACACCTTACCTTAAGTCCTGATCCAGCAGCAATACCATTCCATCCATCCCCACAGCCTATTAACCAATACTGCATTCTTCAAACACTTACACTGAAATCACAGATTGCATAACAGTTTTGCAAAAGGTACCTATTAAAATTGCTGGCATTAAGTTATTAAACTAATTAGATTTATGAACTTAGCCAACCCAGCAGCCAGTGTCCTACAGAATTACGTGGGTTGTTCTGTTTAGCCTCTTACACTTTTGAATTGTTCATCATAGGCATATACTGTTACATGCAGGAAGCAGCACAGTACCATAAATATGGAAGATAAAGACAAGATTAATGCTTAGAAGATCAGCAAAAGAGCCCTAGTCAATGACTGCAAAACTCTTCTGAAAAAGGAGCTTGACACCCTCATTATACAAACTTGAACATACCAAATACAGCAGCTTAAAATAAAGGGCTAAACAATACATACTATTACACACTAGTATCTGGAGGAAGAAGATATATTTACAGTCAGTGGATTTGGCTTTATTTTCCTACCTGCCTCTCCTCACCCACAAGTGTCCATAAACATTCCTTACCAGAATATTTCTTTCATAGGAACATACTCCTTTTAGTCTTGATTATCAGCACCCCTTCTTGCCCTTTATTTTGGCTACTTAACCACCTTCATAAGCATAGGAAATTTCCTCTGCAGCTAAGCTTATAGTCCTGATCTTCAAAGGCCCTGCTGTCCTGAACTGCTCAGCAATATACAAATAGCTATCTTTATCACAATAGAGATCAAGTGCAAGACAACCCTCACAGATCAATGAGGCCACTAACTTCTTTAGAGCCCTTTCTGATTGGATGCTTTACAGAGATAAAGTTATATTAGAGAGGGTCAGGTATGTTTTTCTTAAAGAGTAAAACTACACATAAGTAGTTTTTCCATCTGGTTGCAGCCTCCTCCCCTATTTTTAGCACACAGTTTATCCTCCAAGAAGATACTCATGTCTGTTCTCTTCTTATATACTTGAGGATAATATGGTACATGGCAGGCACTAACATTTATTTCTTTCCACTTCCAATGAAGTTGTGCACATTCCCAGAGAAGTGCAAGATACTCAAAACTGAACAATTAATTCATCACCTTTGTGGTCCCATAAACACAGCATTCTACACTATCACCTACACAACATGATGCAAATTTCAAACACATCTAGCATGAGAAAGATATAAGTTTCCTGGACAGTAGTAAAGTATAAACAGAACACTTGGCTAATCCTATTTTACTGTTACGCAGCAGTTTATAATCTCATGTTCAAGATGCTTCATCAAGGCACAGGAAAGATAAGTCTACATGAACTTACTACATAAACCAGGTTACAGACAAGAAAATGGATTAAATATAGAAATTCATGCCAAGGCACTAAAACTAAGCAAACCCACATTTGCTAACTGGTCTTTGACATTAGACATGCTATGCAATGACTTGGAATGTATTACATTCTTTTTTGAATTTTGTATTTTAAGCCAAGCATAATAATACCCTCCAATACTATCTGACGTTGCAGCCAATGGGGAACATATGAGACAGTTTGTATCTTATAGCTTGAAAATGTTAAAAGTAATTTATTGGCCTTAGTAACTGGGATTAATTTAAGAATTAAAAAGAGTAAGCTTTGCCAAACTTCTCATGTTTAAAACAAGATCAACAGGCTTCCTGCATTTGATTTATTACTCATTCCACTGCTAGCCTGCAACATAACTGCATTATTGTTGTATAATCCACATCACACTGCTTTAAAATCTAATCAAACATCCTCTCCAAAGACCAAGTATAACACCCAGAAAGTCTGCAGACACCTCCAGCTTCTGAAACAGGATTCCAGTATTTGCTGTAGATCAAATACAACACTAATGTTCAGCCAACAGCCATATGATAAAAGGAGAGAAACAGTCAGATAGGGTACCTAGGGCTTGTCTTATTCTAGGTTTTGACTTAAGTCCTTCCCATAAGGAAAAGCTCATTAAGTAAAACATTTATTTGTACATTGCACAAGAGATGCACATTTTATTCTGCTGCTGCATGGATTAACACAGAAATACAAGTAAACTATTTTCAATATATTACAAACCAGAAGTTCTAAACAAACTCGGAAAAAAAATACCCTAAGTAGATTACTTGTTTAGTGACCTCCGATGTGCTTGCTGATCTGCAGAGCATCAGATACACCACCAACTGCAGGAATCTGAAAGTCCTGAAAAACATGCTCCAGAATTCAGTAGTAGCATGAAGTGAAATTCCTAGTCAGTGTTACTCACTTAATGTACTGTGATGAGGGAGTGTTTCAAAAATATGTCAGACCTTGGAGTCCTGGCAACACTCTTTACAGTAACTATTAATGCCCTGTTTGCAAATGTACCCACACAGGCATGAATTGAGCCAAAATATTCTGTTCTCTTCTTGCCTTTTTTACTTTTTTGTTTATGTATTTCTTGTTTGATTTTTTTTTTTTTGGG
>NDXB01021867.1:15835-30292 GCA_002631895.1 Agapornis roseicollis | reverse complement strand
GGGGGTGGGGGGGGGGGGGGGGGGGGGGGCGGTCACCTCTGGTCATCTGGATCCAGTGGGATGCAGAAGTAAATCAGTGCTTGGGACTCGCCCCTTATGCCCCGTTATTGCAGTGCTGTGTAGCTGGGGAGTGAGCGGTGGTTTGGTGCTGAGGTGCATTAAGACCCCTCTTTGACATCAGCTTGGCTCCAAACTGGCTTTTAACACTTAGGAAGGAGATGGAATAGTGTAAAGTTGGAGCTGGGAGGTGATTTCTGGCATTGGGATTGGAGGGAAGATACTTGAAAGTCTTTCCTGAAGGAGCCTGGTGTTATCCTTAGGGATACCTCATCCTTAGGCTGGTTGTGACCAACCTGAGTGATTTAATGTGGTTGAAGCGATGCAGTGTGAGGTGGATTTCGCCCGCATGGGAAAGAACCCTGGGTACATGAGGTGGAGCATCAAACGCTGCTGTTCCAATGGTGTTTCCAGCAAGGGATGAACCCATCCGGTGCAGTCGGGAGCAGGATGGTAAAGCTTGGACCACGAGGGGGGAGTTTTTCACCTCCCCTTTGTGTTTACCCCGTTTGTGGCCCTACCATTTGGCTGCTCCATAGGGATCGCCTGGAATAAGTTACCTTGCCCCTGTCCTGTGGGTCTGAATGGATGGAGCAAGGGGTTTTGGTTAGCAGGAATAACGTGACCCCAGGGCTTTCCTAAGGGAAAGGCTCCCTTTTCATTGCTCAAAGTGGCCTCTTGCAGCCACACAGGAGGAGATGGCCGAGTGCTCCCAAAGGATTCCTCGCCCATGGGCCGAAGGCAGGAGGATTCCAAAGGGCTGCTCCTCCGTGCTGTGATTTCCGTCCTGCCCCAGCCTGGCCTGTTCCGATCGGGGCCGTGTGTGTCTGGGTGGGTTATGTAAAGCTGCATCTAGAAGGGTTCTCTCTCAAAGACGTGCTGAGAGGGACTGAATCTTGCAAGTGAATGGAAGGAGAAACGTCTGAAAGCAGAGATATTGCCTCAAACCCGTGCTTTTGATTTATTGTCACAATCAGCTTGAATAATTGATCAGAATAGCTCAGAATGTGCTAAATGGGCTGCTGGGAACTGTTAGGAAATACAATTAAGTCTTAGCAATTGGGCACCTCAATGCAGCATCCTCTTCCCTGGTGTAAAATCAGTGGGACACATCAGTGTCAATGGGCAGTCCTGCAGTTCTCCATCTGAATGGATGGAGGTGCAGCTGGAGATGTGGGATGCAGTTATCCATCCCTCCAGCACAACCCCTTTACTTGATGGTGTGTCTTTGTGTCATAGTTTTCCAACCCTTTCTCTCCTTAGAGGTGGAAGATTCCCTTTGGGAAAGTGCCCAAGTCAATCCCAGCCTTTATTCTTCCCAAGTCCTGTGTATCCCGTCCTCCGTGGTAGAATAAAACTGGCTTTCTGGTTTTAAAGCAGCTTGCCGTGAAGCCATGGGATTCCATAGGCCATGTGTGCCATGTGGAAGTGGCTATTGATGAAGATGAGGATGAGCCACAGCCCTTCTAGAGCCCGAGATCTACAGGATGAAGGTCGTTCAATATGTGTTCATTCGGTCAACGCGTGGATAAGGACTGATTCTAGTCAAGGTCTTTCAAGTGGCCTGGTTTGGGTTGGAAAGGACCTTAAGGCACATCCAGTTTCATGGGCAGGGACCCCTTCCACTGGAGCAGGTTGCTCCGACCTGGCCTTGAGCACTGCCAGGGACGGGGCAGCTTCTCCGCTCAACCCATTCCATGTCCCACCACCCTCCTCGGGAAGAGCTTCCTCCCAAGAGTCCAGCTCCCCTCTGGCAGGTTAAACCCATTGCCCCTTGGCCTGTCCCTGCATCCCTTGCCCAAAGCCCCTCTTCAGCTTTCCTGTAGGCCCCTTTATGGTATTGAATGCACTGTTTCATCCCCACCTTTTAGTTTGCATCCTGATTTTGTCCATTATCTTAAAGTGGGATAACTTACAAGGAAGTGAGCACAGACAGGAACTGAAAGCTCCCGGTCACTGTTGCCTATTGCTATTAAACAAGTATCAACCCTACAAGCAGATACCAAATCAGTTGCTGGTGCACCACGTGTGAACACGATGAGGAGCATAAGGCAGCCCTGGTCCATCAGGATAAATCACAGCATCTCTTACTGGATGGATGCAGAGGGTCTGGTGCAAACCCTCCCTGCTCTGCAGCTGGGTACCAGGGGGGATGCTTGTTGGCTTTGGGTTGGTTGTTTGAATGGCCACGTAGCACATGAGGTGCTTGCTTCCCATTGCTGGTTGTGTCATTGGACACAGAGGCCAGGCACATCATTTCTGCCTTCGTTTTCCCCCTTTTCTTGCTGCTGTGTCCCTGAGCTACTTTGGTTTCTAAATTCAGGCCTTACATATTTATCTGTGCCATTCAATTAGACCACATCCCCAACGCTGCTCTGTAGCTTCACAGGATGTGGGAAATTTGGTAATTAAATGCATGCAAATGCTGCAAGAATAGAAGAAATTAATTTTCCTTAATATCAGCTGGTTATTCCGTGATGATTCCAGAGATAATGTGACCAAGAGGCTGGCTTTTCCCTCCCCTTCTTCCCATTCTTTCTGAGCCTTTCTTGTTACTACTCCAGGAGTACCTGGTTGAGGTCCTGTCAATAGAATCCAAGCTGTGTACTTACATAGGAGCTATCCTTAAGGATTTTGTGCTTGGAGTTCCACGTGTGTTGGAACACTTGAGGGTGAAGCAGAGCCCTCCCAGTGTGTAAATGGAAACGTCTGAGCTGGAATGAAGGAGGCACGAGTATCGCTTGGAAGGATGCTTTGCACTAGATGTGGCTTTGGAAGTACCCCAGATTCCATGTTAAAGGCAGGGATCTCCAGGTGTTCTGGATTGGATTGAGTTTATTCATGAAACACGGATTAATTATCCATTAAACACGGATTGAGTTTATTCACTGCAGCCCATGGGAAGCTGTAACTTTTGGCTTCAGAGGCTGGATAAAGCCTGTCCCAGCTCGGATTCCCAGTGCATGCCTCCGTTTCTGGGATGTCTATGGCTTATGTGAGCTCTTCCCACATGGACACGGAGCTCTCCTCGATGCTGACACAGTCCCATTTTATCCATTTGGTCCCATAGCGCAGTTACTATGGAATTTGGGAGTCTCTTCCAAAGACTGCAAATCTTCAGTGCCCCTTTGGATGCTCTGTGGGGGTTACCTTGGGAGATCCATCCTTATCCCTCACTTAAGGGACCTTGTCCCACGCTGGACCCTTCCCACCCCATCCACTCACCGCAGCCTTGCCTTCCCTCTGGAATCTGTTGGACTTTGGTGCTTGAGTTCCTCCCTGGAGTGCCAAAGCCGTGTCAGGGCTGGGTTGTATTCCAGCCTGCAGCACTGCAGTGCTGTTGCATCAGTGCAGGGCTCCTGTCATTCCTCTCTTGGCCTGCTCCTGGAGTGGGAAAAGAGGGCCCCGTGGCTCAGGGATTTGATGTGCTCCTGCTTGCTGAAGGGAGCAGAGTCGTGTCCAAGGCTTTGCAGGATGGAAGCTGTTCCTTGTCAGCATGAAGTGCCCTTATCACCTTGCATCTGATGCAGAGGCCCTGGCTCCAGCCTGTGTCACTGTCAGGAATGGCTGCTGATGGGAGTCTTGTCAAATGATTTCATGCTTAGGGCTTGAGATGAATAGAAACCCTCATTGTTTTATATATATACACACACATATATATGTATGTATGAGTGAAAGGGTGGGATTTGGCTTCCCATAGCAGAGCTGTAGTGTGCTCAGAGGAGGAAGAGGTGAACCCACCGAGGTCTTGAACCTAAAGAAGTGTGCCAAGCACTACCCACCACACTCATAACGTCCTGGAATGGGTTGGGATGGAGGGACCTGAAAGCTCATCCAGTTCCACGGACAGGGCCACCTTCCACTAGGGCACGTTGCTCCAAGCTCCATCCAACCTGGCCTTGAACAGGGATGGGGCAGCCGCATCCTGTGCCAGTGTCCCACCAGCCTCACAGGGAAGAGCTTCTTCCCATTCCAAGGCTGAAGTCATGAAGGCAACTTCTCAGCTGCAGTAATATCTGATGGGACACGAGGGAGCTCAGCGTTTCCCATGCATGTTGGCTACAGAACAGTGCATTGATACGGTTGCTTTGCAGAATAGTTCCACAGGCTGGTTTGGGTTGGGAAGGACCTTAAAATCATCCAGTTCCAACCCGTTACACAGGCAGGGAAGAATGGGACATATCCCACTGTGTCAGAAGTGGGATAGAGAATAGGATTAGACTTTGCAGTCAGGAGATGCCCAAATCGGGTTGGAGATCCAGGGCTGTGCGATGCTTCTGCTTGGGCCATACAACCAGGGGCAGGGATGGGTAAGGATGGGGAGGGACGAGCAGGTTCTCCCAGTGTCCATCACTTGGTCCATGGGGTGAGGCCCGGAAGGCTGGAGCTGCTCTGTGTCCTTGCCGTGCCTGACCTCGCTGTGCCTTTGCTCTTTACCCCCCTGCAGAGCTGACCTGTCCGGGTGCAACAGAGCAAAAGAAGCTGCTGCAGGATGAAAAGATGGCAGCGAAGCTGCTCGCACCACCAGGCCCCGAGAGCTTCAAACCCTTCACGCCTGAGTCCCTGGCCAACATCGAGAAGCACATCGCCGAGCTGAAGAAGAAGCAGCGCTCCAAGCAGGACAGCAGCCACCGGGATGACGACGAAGACAGCAAACCCAAACCCAACAGTGACCTCGAGGCGGGGAAGAACTTGCCTTTCATCTACGGGGACATCCCAAAAGGCCTGGTTGCTGTACCCCTGGAGGACTTTGACCCTTATTATATGACCCAGAAAGTGAGTGGGAAGAAGGAAGGTGCTAAACTTCCTTTTGCTTTAGGGAATGGCAGGTTTTGGGTATGGTGTGAGAAGACAAAGAGCAGAGTCTATCGATGGGGCTTGTTGTTTTCCCTGTTTTTCCTTTGGGGTTTAATAGGGATGCTATGGTCCTGCTTGGATGGAGTTGGGAGAACAAGGGCTGGCAACTGAATGTAGCTAAAGTTGTGCTGAGGTGCCAATGTTAACCATAAGGGCAAGAGGAGGGGGTAATGGTTTGAAGGGGGTGTTTGATTTACTCACATGGAATTTGATGGGTATGAAGCAATGAGGACTGAAACCCCAGTGGGGTTATAACTGCCTTTCATCGCCATCGGTTTGATTTCAAACATGTATTGTCTATGGCACTAAGCAGGAGGCATTTAGGGGTGCCAAGATGCGATAAGGAATGGAGTGATGGTGTGAGGAAAGGGGTGAGTAAGCAAACCTTGTGCTGGAAACAGAGGGGAGGGATCTTGTGTGGGGAAGGAAGAAAGAGCACGGACACTGATTTTCATAGAAGGCCAAAGGGTTTAAGCCTGGGGCTCTTTTTTACTGCTTTGTGCCTTGTTTCTTTGCTAGAGATTGAGTTTGAGTGAGCAGAGATGGTTACCACCTATACCTCAGTGCCAATGGAGAGCCTGGATGTGACCCTTGGTGTAATGTGACCGCTCCAAACTGGAGTTGTCATGGACAACAAGGCTTTGTGTTGGCCTCGTTGCACTCAACCAAAGCCATTGGGTGGTAGAGGATGCTGCTGCACATCCAAGCAGGAGCGGTTGGTACCCATGTACCTGCATGGACACATCTGTGGGAGGCTTGAGCTCCTTGAGGCTATGGCAGGAGAGTACTGAAGGGCTGTGGGCACTATTGGGTGTCTTGGTGTCCACCAGCAGTAGGCAGGGGGGACCCAAGCAGCTCCCGGCTTCCTCCCAACACAACGCTAGGGAGAAATCCGTTGTTTTTTAGGGAAAACCAAGCTCCGTTCCCAATCCCGGAGCCTCTGCTTGCTCCATTGTCCCTGTGTGCGGAGCTGGAGCTGCTGCAGCTGGAGGCGAACGTTCCGGAGATGGGAGACGGAGCTCAAAGAGCTTTGCTCTTCCCATGAACACCAGAACTGGCTCGGTTCCTTTCGCATCCACTTGAGTGTGGGGATAGCTTCGGGCTGCGCTGCTGCTTTGCTTCCCACCAGGCCTTTGTTTGTGAAGGCCATTAAAAGCAGCCCTTCGGAATCCTTGGGAATCGCGAGGCTGCTGGGATCGCGGGAAGGTTTCCAAGAGTTCCCTTGGTTTTCCTCTCCAGGTCGTTTCCTTTACAGCAGCAGCACTCAGGGAGGAGCAAATGAGCTGCTGGCTTTGCCTTGCGGGAGGACACAGTGATCTTGGGTTTGCCACGGGAGCTGAAGCTGCATCCTCATGGAGAAGCTGAGCATTCCAGTGGCCTCTGAACTGATATGGAAAGGAGAAACAGCGCGACCTAGAAACGCAGCCGTGGCACAGGGACTCGGAATTCCCAGCCCTGCGAGCCCTTTGTCCAAGCTGCTTCCCTTTTCCCTGCTGTTTCATGGAGCAGAGTGGGAGTAATGCCTCGTAGGAGCATCAATATAGGCTCTTCGCTCACAGGTAGCAGGTTTCGGGGGTAATTCAGCTCCTTTTTGTCTTTGGGAGAGAACATTCTTTGGTTTACAAATAAGAAGTCCAATTCCTGTGGAAAGCATCCCATGAACTTCCCTGTTCTTGCGCAGGCAAAGCTCAGGCTGCCTCGGATGTAGGAGCATCCCTAGCAATGATGGCAGAGCAGATGCTTGCCTCAGTCTGCAGTGATTGCTTAAGCAAGAGGTAGGATCTGGTCCATCCTGGACCATTATTAGTGTTTCTGTTTCCTGATGTTTTCCCATCTTTTAGACCTCTTTTCTCTGCCATTTATGGCCTTAGTTATGTCTCCCACTAAACACCCTGTTCTCTCCCATTGGATGTGACCTCTGCCGCGTTGTGGTCCTTAAGTAACTTCCATGTCACTCAGCATGAACCTCATAGAGAAGAGGGGAAAGGGGTCAATGCTCCTTCAGTGGCCCCATTTAGGAGGTCCCTGAGTTTTCTGGGAGTTGGGATCATATGGAAGCCCATTGAGTTCAATGGGGAAACCAACCCTGCAGCTGCAGGGGGCTGGCTGTACCTCTGTGAGCATCCCAGGTCACCTATAGCTTGCCGAGGAGCACCTGAGGATCCTTCTAGAGCCTTTGTGCCAATGACTTGCAACTTCATCAAGTCACGTGCAGCAGGGATTGGAAATGGGCCCTCGGGTCTGGAATGTCACCTTGGCTCCGTGGCCCTGGGAAAATCCCAGGGATGGGAGACACAGCCCGGGAGAGGCACGGCTGGCTCTAACTTGTGCTTCTGCAGGGCAAGGTAATGGCCCTGCAAGGTCGCAGGCTTGGCAGAGCAGTGGAGTCATCGAAACGGAGGGAGGATTTGGGACCATGTCGAAACTGAGCCTTTAATTCTTATTTCCAAAAGCTTTCCCCAGGTTTTCCATGTTTAACGGTGTTTTCCCTTCTGCTCCATCCCTCCGGTAGGCTTCAAAGGAGCAGGAAAAGCGAGCATGCCCTTCCTAGAAAAAGAAAGGAGAGCTTGATCCCTGCCACTCATCTTCTGCAGCCCTTCCTGGGTGCCCGATGCGCGATGGAGGCAGGAGGGACCGGTGCTGCCTGCATCCAGCCCCAGGTGCTGCCGCAGCGCATCCCGCTTCCTGCCGGGATCGGGATACGCGAGCGTGGCACGGAGCAGGAGGCGAGAGAGGCTCTGCTGCAGTCACCTAAATAGCTGCAGCCCACTGGTGCTGAGAGGAAGGGAGGAGAATCGTTTCCGCCTCAGAGGCAGCATGAATCCCCTTCCAGAGGCAGCTTGCGCTGTCGCTGACACGGACACCCAGCTCCGCTGCTCCGTGTTCCACATGGAGCAGTGTCTATTTCTGCAGATCCATCTTTCAGGAATCCTTAAGTTGATGCATTTCAGTAAATGGCAAGGGGGTTTTGTTTTTTGTTTCCTGCATTGAAAGGAGGTTAAACCCAGAGCAAAAGGTGGCCGATTCTTCCCTTCGTAACGAATGGAGGTGAGGAATAAATCAGTTCCCTTTGGAGGGATTGGATAATAAATACGGAGTGCTGTGATTTCCCTATTAGGAATTACACCTCGAGGATTCAGGAGCCGGTTTTGCTCCCTTCCCTCCTCCTTCAGCCTCCAGGGTGGCAGAATTCCCTGCAAGAGGAATGTTGAAAATAGCTCTGTTCAAGGAACTTGCTCAGGGCGTCATTGGGAAGGCATCGCTCTCTCCTGCTCAACACTGGGGCTGAGGCAGCCGTGTTCCTGCTGGAGGAATGTGCTTCCATATGTTCTTAGGCTGCTCAGAAAGCTGTTTTCTCCTGCAGGCTGCTGCCCACTCCTCCTCACTTCCCAGCCGTTGCAGGAAGGCTCCGTGTGGAACCTGCAGGCAGGGGTATTTTAAACCTCCCCATCCCTGGGATGCTCTTTGCCATCGCTTTGCTCACGCTCCCCAGCACGGCCTCAACGCGCTGCTTGGCGACGGGTTTAGAGATGACTTCTCTTGAGTGATCTTCCTGTAGGAGAGCAGGTTCCAAGGTTGCTGTGAAGCCAACCTCTACCTAAAGTGGACAAAGAACCTTCAATGAGCAATGGAGGCTTTGGGAAGTTCGGGCTTTCCCCCTTTCTCTGGGTCTCACCTTCCTCTGGGTTTCGAGCTTTGCCTCAGTGGATCTTCAAAGGCCTTAAGGATGCTCTTGGCCCTGGACCAGCAAACATCTTAAGAGCACGCAGCCATTTTGCAAGGAAGTTTTAATGTCAGCAGCAGAAAGACAAAGTGAAGACAAAGGGGTTCAGGTGCCAAAAGCTCCTTGGCTTTTGTGCTTTCCTTTCTATTGACGAGGAGCAGAGATTTACCCAGGGTTTAGAGGATGCAGAGGGACCGGAGCAGAATCGATTGGAGCACTGGGATGGGCAGCACCTTCTTTGAATGAGAGGCCCCATTGTGATGGGTTTTAGAGGCAGGAATCATCTCAACAAGCATGGGCCAAAGAGGGCAAGATGGGAAGAACAGGGAAGAGGAAACAAGGAGCTGTGTTATGGTCATGTAATAGGTGAAGGACTAAGCAGGATGTTCATGCAATTGCATGATGAAGCAGCACCAGGAACTGAGCTGCTGCATGGTCCAGCTCGCTTTGCGCCCATGTAATGGTCAGCCCTAATTTCACTGGGAGAGCTCAGCGTTGAGCTGCGGACACAACTGAAGCCCAGGAGCATCCCTGTGTGATGGGGCTCCTGCTCCAAAGCAAAGGGCACAGGGAATGAAGGTATATCCGTGATCTGTGAGTGCTGGGAAGTTTGCGGGAGCTGGGGCTGGTTCTTCACATCGGGTGTCCCTTGACCACTCTGTAGAAGAGCTTAGAGCATCTTGTTCCATGCCGAGGTAATCTGGTCATTAATTCTTGATGCTGCAATTGAAGAGCTGCCTTCGGAGTGCTTTAGCTGGGGGATGCATTAGTGGTTCTGCTAACGAAGATTTCACACGTGGCGCCGGACCACAAGCGGATGCTGATTTCCTTTGCTGCTCCATGGGCTCATTTAGCCCAAAATGAGCTACCCCCCCCTCCTCCTCGTTTCCCTTTGCTAGGACGGATTCCCTAAGAGCCGCTCTCCTGGGGAAGCCCTCATGAATTCCCTCCCATTGGGATGCTCCAGGCTGTGCCCAAGGCTGGGCTGGATTTGCTTCTGCCCCTGCCACGCTCTTGGGCTTCCTCCTGCCTCGCTGCGGCACCCCAGAGGCGATGGACGATGGGGAAGGGTTTTCAGTGCACATGAGCTGCTTTTGCTCCTTCCAGTCGACTGGAATTGGGAATGCTGGTAGTAAGCAGCCCCAGTTCTAATTCTGTCCTTCCACGTGGACTGCTTTGGTTGGCTCCGTCCTCGTGCTGCCGGTGGGGAGATGGAGCAGCCGGTCTGGGTTTGAAGGCTGGAGATGGGGTCAGTTCTGCCTCATGTTTACATCACTCATTTCTCTATAAAGTAACATACCTTTATGTAATATAGGTAAGGATAAAGTAATAAACCTTAACATCTCATTAAAGGCAGGGAGAGCGCATGATTATGACTGGAGTTGATGCACCAGTATGGAATGTGCTGATATTCCCAGTGATGGGTGTCTGACCTGGACGTATCCGGTGGTGGGGACGTGTTCTCATTGCGCACCTGCTTCCTTGCAGGTGTGATGCTGCCCTGTTTGGTGCCTGGGAAGGAGAATTGAGCTGCATGAGCCCTGTGCCATAGAGGTGGCTTTGTGCCCTGGGCAGTGGCATAGAGCTGGGGTTCAGTTCTTCTCCTGGATTTGTGGTTCTGTTGCTTTGGGAGATAGGAATAACGGTGCCTTTGGAAAATGGGTGTTCTCGGATGGGAAGTTTGGCTTCTGCTCCAGGGCTCTAGGGATGGATGGGTTGGAGCAGAAGCGCTAGATGCACTAATAGGGATGTTTTACCCTAATGGGAACTTCATCAAGGAGATGGTGCTTTAAGAAAGGCAGCAAATGCTATTTTTATACCAGGGGGATAATGAACGCCTTGATTTCCCTGCATTAACTCTCTCTTTCTCTTTCTCTCTTTGTTTCTCTGCAGACCTTTGTAGTACTAAACAGAGGGAAAACACTCTTCCGATTTAGTGCCACACCTGCCTTGTACATTTTAAGTCCTTTTAATCTGTTTAGAAGAATAGCTATTAAAATTTTGATACATTCATATCCTTTCGATTGCTGTTTCTGCCTCGCTGCAGGCACGGAACCAGCCTCTTGCTGCCAGCTCAGTTCTGATGGTGGGGATGGGTTTGTGTTGTGCATGTGCCCTCAGAGCATCGAAAAGCATGGTCCTATAGGCACATCCAAGCAAGTCAAGTCCTTTGTTTTCCCTGCTCTTTTGCACCTATCTGTGTCCATGCGTCGTGCACAAACATCAGTCAGTATTGGAGCAACTGTGATTTATGCTTTACAGGAGGAGGAGTTGAGCTTTAGCTCCTGAAATGCTTCAAGAGCCAAAGGTTCCTTGTATGGAAGGAGATGCTGACTAATTCCTTGCTCTTTTGGCATCTCGAACATCCCTCTAATGGCGAGGCTATTCCAGAATGCTCCCCTGCGAGGCTTCAGGCAGCTTGGGGATAGATAGGGAAGAGATGGGAAACGTCATCTGCATGTGTTAGGAGGAGAGGGGGGAGGAAAAAGGTGGGCTATTAAAGGAGCTGCTTCCCTGGTTAGTTATTTATTCATAGAGAGTGGCTCCGAAATGGAATTCATGTGTTGGGTTAGAGGCTTCTCTGGGGTCCCTTCCTGCGTCTCATACAAGGAAAAAGCTTTTCCGTCTTCCCGAAGTCCATTTGGGATCTGAGGCTGGGAACGTTTTCTTTGGCTTCTGTGTTGTTTCTCCCGTCTGGATGTTCTGGGATGCAGCTGGGAGATGCAGCTCTGTCAGGTTGACGCTGGCATGTGGGTCTTGAGCTGAGATCCATTGAATCTGCTTCCACAGTTTGGGAAGTCCAACGGCTTGGATCCACCCCATTCTGCTGATAAGTCCATAGTTACCATGCACTCAGGCTGCTAATGCTGAGATTGAGCTGTGCTTGCAGTGCTCCTCCCCAGATCCTGAGCACACCCAGGGAGCAGAGATGTTCGGAAAGGTCCCTAAGATCTCCTCCAAGCTAACTCATGGCTGCCCATGGATTTCAATGCTGCTTTCCAGTTGGATATATTACTGATGCTCCTGGATAGAGGGAATTATCTGGGGAGACGTTGCCGTGTAGGCAGGCGATTTGGGAATTGCTAAGACATGCCAGAGAATAGGAAATGAATTGAATGGCGACACGAAAACACTCTTTATGTATAGGCACCCCCATCTTATGTCCCATGAGCATCTTTGTAGCCCCCCTCAACTGGGAATGGTTGAGTTTCCTTGCCATAAGCGATGCTTAGGGAGCCGTAAGCTGATGGAAAGAGCCATGCTGGTGTCCCATTGATCCTTGACTTTGCTCTACAGTATTTAGCATGATCATTATGTGCACTATTTTGACCAACTGTGTATTCATGACTTTTAGTAACCCACCCGAATGGTCGAAGAATGTGGAGTAAGTAAAAGCTTCTTCTCTCCTAGTAACAAACCCGCTCCCCCCAGCCACCCATCACCTTTCCCACCTGCTTTGCTTAGAGCCCGGTGGTTGGAGCTCCTCTTTTGTCACCACTGACCTCATGTTTCGACCCCCTCCCTCCCGCAGGTACACGTTCACTGGCATTTACACATTCGAATCCCTTGTGAAAATCATTGCGAGAGGTTTCTGTATAGACGGCTTCACTTTCCTGCGGGATCCGTGGAACTGGCTGGATTTCAGCGTCATCATGATGGCGTAAGTCGTGTTCTCAGCTTCCTCCGGCAGTCTGTGGCATGGGGAAGGGGATGGGGGCCAGGGGGGAGGGAAGGAAACAATAAGGAAAGCTTCAATGCATCCCCAAAGGTTCATTCTGTCAAGGAAAGCTTTGCCTGGCGTGGAGCCGCAGACCTAAACCACAGAGTCAGGGATGCTGCAAAGTACGTGTTGGAACCTGCCTTTGGGGATAAAAGGCTTCGGGATAGTCCCTGGCATTCGAAGGTGCTCCCGTGCCCCAGTGGCAGCTTGTCCTGTTCAGCAGAGGACTCAGAGCCGAGCATCCCATCTCCAGCTCCTTCCCCCCTTGGCCTTGTGTGGTCAAAGGTCCCAGGCTGTGATTTGAGGTTGAGTAATTATTAACCCCTTTCCGATGAGCTGGAAAAAGGAGACGCTTTCTTTTCCTTCCTCATTCTCTTCCCTTGTGCCAGCTCAGCTTACATGGATTATGGGGGTTCATGGGGATGGCTGGAAGCTGCACCAGGAGATGCTCCCTAGAGTTTTCCCTGCATTGATGATTGTGTTGGCTCAGTAGGGAAGCCCTGTGGATGGCCCTGGTGAGCTGAGGCACTCATGAAAGAGAACGCTGCATCCCCTTTTACAGCTGTTAGTGGGATGCTGCTTGTGTGCGTGTTGGGACAGCAGGGAAGCTCAGGAGCCTTTAACCACAGCAAATACCTTTTTTGGGCTGGATTCTGCCCCCAAAGCTGTTGATTTCCCAGGGTTTCTGCTCTTTCCTCCATGCCTTTTGGTTTGTAATTAAACCACATGGGAGGAGTTGCCCATTGTGCACAACCGGGCGCTCCCCGAGCCGTTGGTTTCCCTTGGGAAGAGGTGATGGTGTGGGGGAAGCTCCCAGTGCCGTGCACGCACTGAGTGCAGCCTCTGCGTTGGGTATTGCCTTTGTTTCTCTAGAGGTGAACAAGGAGCAGCTTTAAATGCATTGGTCTTAAACGTGAAAGCTCCCACTGCTCTGACTCCGGAACCTCCTCGTTGCCATTATTGCCAACAGGCTTCAAATCCAATCTCTTTCTGTGTCAAGGGCCGGAACAAGCTTATGTGTTACTTAAATCCCACTAAAGGGGGTCTGAGTTCTATGAAGCACCCGGGGGAGGCTCAAATATTGGGCATTTCTTTGCCTTTTCATCCCGTTTCTCCCCAGACAGCACAGAGGGAATGGTCTGTGCCGAGTTAGCAACTCTCACCCTGTTACCTTTGCACGCTGCATCCTATCCTCTGTGTACTTATCCCTCTGTAAAAAGGGGATGGTCCTACCTGTGCCTCACGCACAGGTAGGGAAGCATGAAGGGTGAGACTGAAGGATGCTCCTCAAAGCAACAGACGCTGATGCTTTCCGATAAGCACAAAGTGAAGCAAGTGCACTCGGAAGCACTGAAGTGAGGCGATGCCACCAAATCCCCTCCCAGCTTTAAGCTTTCCAATGCCCTTCTCCTCTGGAGACGGCACTAAATCCTCGGGCCCTGCATAGATGAGGCTGCAGGTGCCACCCCATCCGCCCAGACGAGCCGCCGGCAGCGTGGAGGCTCTCCCTTTGCGATGCTCCCTTCGAAAGCCCTTGCAATGCTTGTTTCCTACCCTGGGAACTACAAAAGCGACCCCAACGGTGCCATTAACTCTGGTTTAATCCTGCAGGTATATAACAGAGTTTGTAAACCTAGGCAATGTTTCAGCTCTGCGCACTTTCAGGGTTCTGAGAGCTTTGAAAACTATATCTGTTATCCCAGGTAAGGCGGCCTCGGCTCGGTGTTAGCTGTTGGGTACAGGCGCCCTGTGAGTGCTGTATGGCTTTGTCTGTAGCAGGTGTTCTTCTCGGCGGGTTGTGTGTGTATTGTGATGGTGTTTCCTGTGTGTGACCTCCCTCCTTGCAGATATGTCACAGAGTTTGTGGACCTGGGGAATGTCTCAGCCTTGAGAACTTTCAGAGTTCTCCGAGCTTTGAAAACTATCTCTGTTATTCCAGGTGAGAACCGTTGCAGCATCCAAAGCGGGGCCCTTGGCCGCACCTCCCCTCCCGTCCTGCATCGCTTGCTGCTCGGAGGCGCTGGGATGTGGCTGATGGGCTTTGCAGGCTGGGTCAATGGGAATTGAGGCTTCTGGGCCATTGAATGGGGGGGGGGGG
>NDXB01021865.1:90719-113734 GCA_002631895.1 Agapornis roseicollis | reverse complement strand
TGGCAGGGGGGTTGGAACTAGATGATATTAAGGTCCCTTCCAACCCTAACTATTCTATGATTCCATGATCTCTGTACACCAAACACCCATGGCATAAGACAAAACTGAGTGTTTAGCTGTTTCTTCTGGAAATTTAAGCAGTTTCTTCTCAGGCCTTTGCTGATAACTTTACTCTTACAACAGCCTTGCCTCCACCACTAAGGCTATGCAATGCGAAGTTGGAAGCAATATTTCAACCATTTTCTAGATTAGGTACAGTGATGTCTCACTCCATCTTATGGGAGGCACACAGGTAAAAGGACTTTTTCTAATTACTCACCCTGCAAAACCACACTGGACACTGAAGATGAACTCCTGGTACTAATGACACCAAACCAGTCTCACAACTTAGTTGGGATCAGGGTTTTTCAGTCTTAAATTATGACCAGTACTAAAAGACCTACTATGTCAAACCGGTATTTCAGTTGCATCTATTCTAGTGACAATTCTTCTTAATTTTAGTTGAAGCTTCATTTCTATTTGTGAATTTTTAATTAAAAATAATGTATTAAAGGGAGTCAATCTGATCCAGTCAAGGTCAGTATCTGCCTGGAAGCTCCTCCACTATTTTAGTGTGTATACAGAAAGGCATCAGGCTTCACACGTGTGTCAAAAAAAGCTCATTTCAATGCATTTCAGACAACACAGGTTTCTTTACAATGGGCTTATGGTTGTGTTCTTTTCTTTATTAGAGTAAAAGCACAAAGGCTGTTCTCAAAGAGAAGAGTCCCAGAATGCTTTGGGAAAAAAATATCTAAACAACTACTCCGCTGTTCTCTAATGTGTTACTAAAGACACCATCATCCTTCATCCCTCCAGAAGTGTTCTTAATTAAATAAGAATCTATTAAAAAATACAGTGCCCCTCAGTGTAAACTCCCACCCCCACCCTTCTCTTTCAATTTTAAACATGATCTGTCTTGCCTCCTCCCTGCCTAGGAGCTCATTAGAAACAGCCTCTTCTGCACATAAGCATCACCTAACACAGATTTGGAGGGAGACAGACAGAAGAAAGGGAGAGAAAGAAATTAGGAAGTGAATGAAAATAGTAGGCCTGTGAGATGAGAAAGCAGCTGCAGACAAAGAACACCCAGTGCTCACGAGGGAATGCTGAGGGCTGGGAGACAAGAGCTGGTGCCACGGGATTAAAACAGAAGCTGTTGCTTAACTTTGCAGCAGAGATGCGGTATTGCTGTAACTAAATTCAATTATCAACAAGAACCAAGGCAAATCAGACAGATCTATCACACTGTTTTCTCTGGGTGGCTAAAGGTCAACACTAAACATGCCTTAAACTTCAAACACACGCACCAAGCACAGGCAGCGTTCACGTTGCACACACAGCCCCTACCTCCCAATTGCTATGACAAGCTTAAATTATCATTCCCTGCCACCTTCCTTCCTCAGTGCCTACTTCCAAATATCGCACAGCAAACCTGTTGTCTTGAAAAGTTCAAACTGGTCAAACCGAAAACAACACTGACCAACCCCCTCTCTGAGAAATACAGAGGTGGCAAAACCAGCAACCCAGGAGCAGCCAATTTTTCCATCCATTTTCTATAATCAGAGCTTTACTTGAGGAATTAACTCATAGAGTCATAGAATGGTTTGGGTTGGAAGGGACTCAAAGCTCATCCAGTTTCAACCCCCCTGCCACAGGCAGGAACACCTTCCACTAGACCAGGTTGCTCCAAGCCCCATCCAACCTGGCCTTGAACACTGCCAGGGATGGGGCAGCCACAGCTTCTTGGGCCAGCCTGTCTTACTATCAGTTTTCCACCCTGTAAGAACTCTTCCCACCTCATACCAGACACCCCAAAGAGCAGCATGACAATGGTTGACAGCAAGTGACTCCAAACAAGAAGTTCCCTTTCAGTTTTACTCTATGGCAGGATAAATGATAAAATAACAAGTGTTTCCTCAACCTCTCTGATGCCAGAAATGATGAGGATGAGGGAACGGGCATCACAGGATGGAGACAAATTCAGAATGCAGTACACATCTGCCTGTCTTAATGCTAGTAGAGGCTAAATTCACACCTCACCTTCAGCCATTGCTTAAAATATCTACAAAGAACAATTTGGACTCTAGGCTTAACTAAGGACTTTTACATTAATTCCCAGATCCAGCTGCCTAAAAGGTGGCTTTGCTCTCAAGATAGACACCACTTGTCCTGCACTGGTCTCTGAACATAAACCTGCACCTCCTGATACTTGAGCTGTAAAATCACACAAGCCCCATGGCTTTATTGTTTCTCGTTTGGTTTTGCTTTGGGTTTGGTGTTTTTTCTTAATAAAAGGTTATTTCTGCAATGGATTTTAAGCAGCTTCATACCTGGCCCAGCTACCTGTCAGTCCCTTCAATACTGTGGGACTCTGTCCCTGGGAAAGCTGGAGTGGCGATCCCAAAATGAGGCCCCTAAGTAAGCATGACTGCAGGGTTATTTGGTTTGGAACCCCAATTTCAATTAAATAAATACCAGTCATCTCTCTCCAAGACTGGTGCTTTCAGACAGAAGATGATGCAGTGTTTTATTCCAAGAGATTCCCAGGAGTTTCTTTGCTTGTGTTAGTAAAAATGAAGGGAGGCAGCTTGACAAAATATCTTACTGATCTGGAAAAATAAGAGTATCCAGAAGAGATTTTGTCTCCCCTCCCAGCAAATTAAGGTCAGTTCACCTTGTCCTTTCTCCTGAGGTTGCAGTCACCCCCTTGATGACACTCCACAGCATTTTCATCTGATGGCTTGTTTTCCAGCACTCCTATGAGAGTTTTGCTCCTTTTGACGGCTAAGCTCACACTTGTGAGCAAGGGCAGACAGCAGAAGCTGTAAACCAGAGCTAGGTAACTGCAATCACTCCGAGTAGCAAGTGATTAGGTTTTCAATAATGCCAACATATTAAGCAGAACTGTGACAAGAGGAACAGGCTTGAGGAGGCCAAAGAGGTAGCTGCAGTTTTAACAAATCCTTTGCTGATCTGGCAATTGGGAAGGTAAGAGAGCACTGATCTCAGCATCAGGAGCTTTAAGTCTCAACGGATGCTCAAAGTACTTGAATCCAGGTGTTGTTCACACCATCTTTCATGCATATAAGCCCTACCTTTTATACACAATCCAATCACTGTCCCAGGACAGACCTGCTCCTTCTCAGAAATACATCTGGGCATTTGCATATATTTCAACATGAAGATAACACAAAGCATCTTGTCCAGGTACGGAAAAACCCTGCTTCTAACCTGCCTGGTTTGTTAATGACCATAAGCAGAGGCATTGCCTCCAGATACCTAAGGGGTGCACTGTGGATGCTACTTCAAGTTGCAGGAAAGGAAAATACAGTAGTAGTGCAGGGCCACATGTACCCAGACTCCTACTCCAGGCATAGGAACAACACTTGTGCATAATAGCTACTGGAGCCTTTACTATTTAAATTACTTGGTTTTATGTTATAGTGAAGGCCAACTGACAGAAATAAAACATTGCTTCTCTTGGTGCTCTCTACTTAAATTGCTGCAGTAAATACTTCTAACGATAGTGTTGTCAAATCTCAAGTACAGGTTCATCCCTCCAGATTGTACATTGTGCTAGCTTGTTATCTACCGTTCCATTATGAGCTTCCACAGATAAACAGGGAGCTACCTCTCTCCTGAGCTCCAGAATTCGCTTCAGTAAAAATTTCTGCCCCTCTACTCTTCCAACACAAGCAACTGCTTTATTTCTGCAGTACACCTGCCTTACCTGCCTGTGAGGATCTGTTCAGTGGCTACAGATCCAACCTCCTTGCCGTCGTGGTTTAAACCCAGCCACATATCTCGATCATTCACTCAACCCCCCTTTCTTGCCCTCCCCTGCTTCCAGAGGGATGGGGAGCAGAATCAAAAGAATGCAACTCCCACAGGTTGAGATAAGAACAGTAACTAAGCNCTCCCCTGCTTCCAGAGGGATGGGGAGCAGAATCAAAAGAATGCAACTCCCACAGGTTGAGATAAGAACAGTTCAGTAACTAAGGTATAACACAAATCACTGCTGCTACCACCAATAATAATAATGATAAAGGAAAAGAATACAGCATCCCATCAACCACAACAGATAACTCACGACACCCCACCAACAGAGTGCTGACCGACCACCTCCTCCAACCACCCCGAGAGCACTAGGCCTTCCGGGTAACTCCCAGTTACCTCCTGGTAACTTTAAACAAAACATACAGATTGTCTCTCATATACTTAGAGAAATGTGAACCTTTTGTAACCAACCATTCAAATACATTCCTATTGCCTTTCTCCAACAGAAATAAAAGCAATGATAGGTTCAAAATACAAATTTCTAGTTTCTTAACCTAAAGAGTATTGAACCAAACTGATTTCCAACTAATCTGGGAAAGAACGACACAGCAGTAACTGAAAAACACTTTCCCCGATGCACTAAGGCTGTGATTACCTAAGACGATCCCCCTTTCAAAACTCTCCACTTCTGTGACTCACAAACGCCTTTGATAGTGATTTGCTGACAATCTCCCAGATGTTGTCTCAAAAACGCACACAGCTTGTCCAATGAAGTGCTAAACCTCAACATTTCACAACCCCCAACTTTATCTAGCAATTATATTTGCTACCAAAAAAAAAAGCTGCTGTTTGCTGAAACACATTTATAATCATTTCAGCTATTTCCGAGAGTGTATATAAGAACAGACTGCCCTAGCATATACAGTAACTGAAAGCGAGGGACAGCTCTATTTTGTGGTTGTTACATGTGCTGCTGACAAAGGAGATGCTGTTTGGTAACTAAATATATAAAAGATTGATATTGGCCTTTATTTCTGTTTCCTGATATAACTTTTGCTTCAGAACGTTACTGCTTTGGCATACACACTTTGTCTTCCAGTAAATCTATGAGGCGCTGGAGTAGGTTGCCCAAAGAAGTGGTAACTGCTCCATCCCTGGCAGTGTTCAAGGCCAGGTTGGACAGAGCCTTGGGCAACCTGGTCTGGTGGAATGTGACCCTGCCCCTGGCAGGGCGGTTGGAACAGAATGATCCTAATGTCCTTCCGAATCCTAACTATTCTATGATTCTATGAAAACACAGCACACACAAATACAAAGGGAGTCTCCAACTTTTCCCAGGTACTCAAATGGCAATTAGAAAATCATCCTGTGTCATTCACTTCAGGTCTGAACCTGATGAGTGACACACAGGCTGTAGAAAGAAGGCAGCTGAGGGTGGGAAAGGGAACGGTTGCATATGTTGCAGGTAGATTTATTGCCTATTTAATTACGTGCTGTGGTTTGCACTGGCAGAAGGGACTTTAACTGAAATTATTATAGGGTTTGAACATGCAGACTCCACAAACATGTGAACATTCAAGCAGTGCCACAAACTCCAATTGCACTGCAGGGCCTGACTAGTTTTGAGGCTCCCCATTAGGTGTTGCCTGCTCAGGGCACAAGGGTACAGGACAGCAGTGATGCTAAACTGGCAGTGCTGCACAACAGCTGAGCCCTGTATACCTCTGTTTCACCACAAAGGACAAAAATAGACACAAGTTTTACAACTTGCAAACCCAGCTCCTCATTCTTTTCCTCCAAACCTCTTCCTACACCGTTAGTTCTTTCTAAGATGTTTACCCATCTCCCCACCCCCAAGACCTTGCCTGCAGCATAGCAGTATATGAATTTGCCTGGCAACCTGACATAAATATCCAACCAACCAGCAAATAAAGCCTGGCACGCTCATAGCTACAAGGTTTCTGTGCACAGCTGTACAACAAATCAGAACTGTCCACCAGACAAGGAATTAACTCATTTTCTTTAGCTCAGTTTCTAATCTGAAGTTTGAGGGGAGAGGTGGACATTTGCCTCCCTTTACTTTACTTTGCTCTACGCAGTGTTCAGAGCTCTGCTCCAGACATCTCCATCTTTGTTCAGAAAGTACAAAGCAATGAATATTCTCTACTAGTTTTTAAACTGGCTAGATAAATAACTCTACCAGGGTGAGGTGAGATAAAGTGCAAAGAAAGGTGGGGGTAAAAGAGTGGACATGCACTGGAAAATATACAGGCATAAACTATGTTTGGATTTGGGATTTTGGGATCTGCTTGGTGATGAGCGCCTTGGCTCTCTTCACTGAAACCCACAGCAATTCTGGAGCTGTGCCTGGTACTGCTGGCACCCCCTATGGAATGGAGCAGAGCTCTGGCACTGAACAGAATCATACCACCAGCACCACGTTGCTAAAGGGATTGGGGCAGGGCAGGAATCTGTGCAAAACAGCACAGACATTTGCCAATATTCTGGCTAACACCATTCCTTCACAGAGCCCTGAGCTGCCCCGAGGGGAGAGAGGACCACCTGCCCTGAGCATCTCCTCACATATCAGCTAGTAGCCACTGGCCTTTTGCAGCAGTTGCAGCAGATAACAGGAGCTACACTCTGCAAAGGCAGCAGCGCAGTGCTGGGCTCAGCCAGATTTGCCCATTCATTCTCTGGGGACAGGCGATACAGAATGAGCACTTCAGAGGTCAGCATGTCCTCTGGGCTTCAAACCAGCAAACTCAAGATAAGCACATCACAAGAAATCCCCATCTCATTTCTTTCAGCTCACAAATGTGGAAAAACTAAATGAGACCTGCATCCTGTATCAACCATGAGCAGAGTTGAAGGGAAAATAAGACAGTGTGACATTAATAGTTTCACTGTAATTAAACCATTACATGCCATCCTGCCCCACAAAATAGATTACTTGAGACTGGAACACACAAGAGAGGACCAATTCAAGTTAGAAACAAGGTTTCACTCCATCCTTGTTTGCCACTGCGACTGCACCAGCTTGCACAAAGGTCTGAGTTGCTGCTGAGCACATGGGAGTCCATCCCGCTGCTGCTGCCCTTTATATGTGCGATAAAGAACCCAAGTGAGAGTTCCTATGTGAAAGAAGTAGACAAGGAAGGCTGACATGAAGTGCCATGCTTCGATACATTGTAGAAGTCCTTTTTACCTTTTGTTTAAGATAAAGCATTGCTAATGCAAATAATTTTCAATAATAATGCAGTGCCGTAATACTAGGACCCGGTTTGTGTGGGATGGAGGTAAATTTAAATGACATGCCTCATAAAAAAGAACAAATAGAGATTAGCAGCCGACAGGCTGTTCCACATGTACTGTTCTGCATAGTGGCATGGCTGGAGTAGAAATTAACAGAAAGCCTTAACCCCTAATATGCTGCTGTTTCCCCAATCTGCATACCAACTAAATGGTGAGCAAGAGTGCACACCATAGAACCATTGAATGGTTTGGGTTGGAAGGGACCTTAAAGCTCATCCAGGTCCAATCTGTCTGCCACAGGCAGGGACACCTTCCACTAGACCAGGTTACTCAAAGCCCCCGGCCTTGAACACTGCCAGGGAGGGGGCAGCCACAGCTTCTCTGGGCAACCTGTGCCAGTGTCTCATCACCATCCTCACAGGGAAGAGCTTCTTCTTCATATCTGATCTGCATCTCCCCTCTGTCAGTTTAAAGCCACTTCCCTTGCCCTGTAACTACATGCCCTTGCAAAAAGTCCCTCTCCAAGAGAGGCACTCTCAGGAGTGTAAGGTCAAGAGAGAGGAAGGTCAACTAAAAAGTAAGTGTTTCTTACAACTGAGATAAGAAATCCAAAGGATAAAGTTAACTTTGCCTTCCCTCGCTACTTAGCTTCAACTTACAGGGTTGGGCCCTTCCACTTGTAGCTGGTACCACATAGCACTCTTGCTCTGGCTAGCTGCATCTGGTCATTGCTATGGCATATATTGCAGTAGGTTTATCACACACAAACCCTTCCAGCCTGTGGGGTTTGCCCACATACTCCACTAGTATCAAGACAAATACCACATCCTTTGGCTTCTCGCTTCAAGTTGATGTCCCTGACTGTGTGGCTCACACACTGCTGCAAGCAGGGCCCAAGCTTTGTGGCAAGGAGCAAGACCTTCCTCTTTCCTTTCAAAGCCCCTGAATTACCTGACATGGTAATTCACATGGCTTACACAGGGCCAGGAGACAGAACTAGGCTCACTATGATATCACCAATATCACCTCTGTCCTTCCTTGAGCAAAGGCAATGGGAAGCAAAGGTTTTCTTCTCTTGAGCTTCCACATGGCTAAAAGCTCTCTCTGTTATGTTCACAGAGCATCACTTCCTGCTTCAAGTTTTGAGTTAATTTTTTCATGTCAGTGCAACTTCCCAGATAAAACCTGCCTCGATTCTGACTGTCTCTCAAACTAACCAACAGCACATTGCTTGGGAAAGCCTCTCAGATACTCAGCTATGCCTAGCTGAAAAAAAGGCCACATCAAATGCCTTTATGCTCTGTCCCCACAGGAAACAATGGGAGCAGAGTCAGACTTCAGAAGAGTGGGTGAAGTTTCAACAAAGCAGAGGATAAACAAAACACTCTCATCCACAACCCACATTTCTAGAGGCAGATGAGCATAAACAGGCAAGAATTCTTATGGTAAGCCATTTCCCTCTGTCCTCAGAAGCTTCATTTTATACAGTTTGGTGTTTTAGACAGTATGACTTCTACCACTTGTGAAGGCACATGCTGAACCTTCAGGAAAAATCACTCAGTGTACCAACTGACATTTGGATTCTTATTTTCATAACCAAAGGAATATAAACTTTCTTTTCCTGTTTGTATTTTACTTTCTAAAACAAAAGCTTATATTGAGACAGATCCTGGAACACTTGGGAAGGAGGCTGGTGACATAGAACAGTCCCGTGGTACAAAAAGGGGGTAGCTCGCTTTATTCTGCTAAGAAAGAGAGGAAAAGCTAATCCAAACAAGCCATATGCATTCTGCTTTGTTGGTCAGGTATGGAGAAATCACATGTCAAACACTCAAGTTATACAGCCTGCCTTCTGAAACCTGAAACACAAGCTAGTTTGGCTGAATATGCTCATTTTACAGTCTTGCTGGATAAAGTAAAGAAATTCATCCTTCAGGTAGTTACCCAACAACGGCATTTGCCAGGACCCCAATACTTAAAGTCATGTTGTGAAACTGGATAAAAGAAAGCCCTATTCTGATCAGATCCCGCATAAATGCAATGCTCACAACCAGTCTGCAAAGTCCTGCACAATGCCCAAGCTCAGGGCTTTTCTTTATCACTGCCCATTGTTCTGAACCAGTACACAACTACACCATCCTGAGCATGGGCACCATAATGCAAAGAAAGTATAATGTCTGAGGATCTGAATGGGAACAAATGAGTGACACTAACAAGTTTTAATTGAGGCCTTTACAAAGCTATTTCAAAATGTGCTTTGAAATAGTCAAATAAAATGTTCATTAACACCGTGACAAAGAAAAGCACATGAATTTCATTCTGCTATACTGCAGTAACCCTCTCACCCTACAATCAAAGTTTCTTACTCCAAATACCTCAGGAACACATCATTTTTTAAGCTATTGACAGTTTGTGTTACGGCAGGCACTACTCAATACCACCTCAGTTATAAGTGATAGAATATACATTTTTTATGTCTATGCTTGATTTTGTCTCCCCACGAGATAAACAGAAGTAGTAGCACATTTTAAACATATGCATGAAACACCAGGTTTTTGAAGTGGCAACGATGACAGCAGCAGCAGCAGCACTGGCAGCAGGTTAGCACTTGGCTAATTGAGCCATTCAGGTTAATGAGCTCCACAATGGTGAGGATCCACTGGAAAAAAAAACATAACCATTTCTTTAACAGCATAAGCACCCAGAGCTCACACATCCAGGTTTCCAGAAGAATCCTGTTTGCATCATAGAGAAAGGACACAAATCAGAGACTGCAAAGAGCCTGTCCCACAACCAGCATACCCCCCAGGAAAGCAGGAATCTCCCAGACACCATCTATTTGAGATGCTGAACTGGAACATGGAAACAAGACCCTTACAGACAGCAAATTGTGCAGACTCTCCAGCTCCTTCCTTCCAATGGAATAATTAACAATGCTGGCAAGTACATTATCATAAACTTCAGCGTTTACACCCCCACTGCAAAGAACAAAGGCGGTTCACATCCCTCCCTGAGCTCCTGCTGCAGACTGGGTGCCGATTCTGACAAGTTGCTCTGTGCCAATTTAGATTCTGTTCACATTTGGAAGATTATGCCCATAACCGCAAGCTAGGCAACACTTTTTAAACAGTGCTGGAAAGCAGAGAGAACAGCTCTCTGCAAACCTGCAAGCCAGCCCACATCACCTCCTGATTACACTGCTGATCTAGCAGTTATCTGTGCAGAACTCAAACAAATGATTTATAACAATCACACATAGCATCCTTTATCTCAAAGGACCCTGAACTGCTCCTAGACTGAGGCTGGATCTTGTGCACTCATTACAAGACAGTCTGCCTTGATAGGCCTACAAGTTGGAAGAAGACAGATACCTGCAAAAGTAGGTCCTAAATATTTCCATGAACATTGGTTTTTCCACCTCTGCCACGTAGTCAGCAGCTCACAACATACAGCAACGTTTGATTTGGGTGGCAAGGCACTGGCACAGGCTGCCCAGAGAAGCTGTGGCTGCCCCATCCCTGGCAGTATTCAAGGCCAGGCTGGACAGGGCTTTGTGCAACCTGGTCTAGTGGAAGGTGTCCTGCAGGGGGGTTGGAACTGGATGGTCATTAATATCCCTTCCAACTCAAACTCGTCTGTGGTTCTATGACTTCAGCACTGAGCAAAGCTTAAGACCTGGTGAAAGTGAGGTGGCTGATATGCACTCAGCTAGATAGAGTCAACTGAAAGATGAGTTACGTGCAGCCGGTGTTAGCTGGCCAACTCAAGCCTGCTCATCAATTCATGCATCAGTAGAGCCTACAATGTGAAAATCTACTGAGGATCGGAGTTGTTTTGGAGGCTTATTTTGACATATAAGCAACAAGGGCACTTTCCTACTCATGTCTGGTGGCTATAGAGCTTTCATTTAGGTACAATATTATCAATACAATCCATCTCCAGGCCATTTAGAGATTAATGAAACACACTGAGCAAGATGTGTCCTACACTACTGTCAAGACTGGAAATGCTGTGAGGTGTTGCAGCTCAGAAAGAATACACAAGTGGAGCCTCTGCTATTTCTGACTTATGGTCCTGAGAGCAGACCTCTGGTTACTACACTGTTTTTAATGTATAAACTCCAACTGGTCTGAGAGCCACCCAACACAAGCACCATGTTTTTTCATGCATCAAGCTTCTATTCTATGGAGGTGCAGGTTTACAATAGAGGAATAATTTCTGTAAAGGGCCTTAGGGGCAGGACACATGATCTGCCCCTTGCCTGATCATGGGGCTCTGATTGTGGGGCTGGTGCTTAAGTTTCTTTTGAGATAGCTAGGCATGGAAGGGGGAAGAGCTGCTTTGTATTCTTAGTGGGTTCTAATGAGCAAGACTGGATTTCACATGGAAAGCCAAAATTTGTACAGCACCAGAGGGGTATGGTTTTCAATGTGCTGAAACAAGTAACAACAACAACAATACAATCCAAGGTGGTTCACTAAAGAGACTTTAAGTTCCCGTGGCTGTTAATTTATTTTGCAAAGTTTTCTTTCAAGCAGTTGTCACGAACTCCATAAGTGTGACAACAAAAGCTGACATTTCCAGGAGGCCAGTGATGTCAAAGTGCAGCAACCTTATCCACTAGGTAACAAACCAAAGAAGAAGATTATAACGCACTGTGAAAACAGATGGCCCAGAAAGAAGCAATTATACTATAAAAACATACCAAACGAGTTTCCAAACAAAACAAACTAGGCCATCCCTTACCTCTTCTGCCCCTTCTGAATATTTCTGGTTCCTAGCCTCCAGAGCACCAAGCTCTCCCTTTAACCAGCAATCAGTACATAGAATCACAGAATGGTTTGGGTTAGAAGGGATCTTAAAGCTCATCCAGTTCCAGCCCCCTGCCATGGGCAAGGACACCTTCCACTAGACCAGGTTGCGCAAAGCCCCATCCAACCTGGCCTTGAGCACGGGATGNAAAGCTCATCCAGTTCCAGCCCCCTGCCATGGGCAAGGACACCTTCCACTAGACCAGGTTGCGCAAAGCCCCATCCAACCTGGCCTTGAGCACTGCCAGGGATGGGGCAGCCACAGCTTCTCTGGGCACCCTGTGCCAGTGCCTCAGCACCCTCACAGGGAAGAATTTCTTCCTACTGTCTAACCTAAATTTTCCCTTTATCAGTTTAAAGCCATTCCTCCTTGTCTATTCCTACATACCCTTATAAAATGCTTCTCTCCAGATTTCTTCCAGCCCTTTTAAGCACTGGAAGCTTCTCTAAGGTCTTCCCATAGTCTTCTCCAGGCTGAACAAGCCCAGCTCTTTCAATCCGTCTTAGGCAGCCCTCTGGAGTCTGGGAATCCAGTGTTTTTGCCTTTTACAGAAAAAAGGAAATAAATAAAACCCCTCTCACAAAGAGCAGACCTGTGTTTCACTTGACCTTTCTCAGCTAAGGATGCTGCACTACATTTGGACGTAAGTAGTAACAATGGATATGACCTGCCTTGTTTACTAAACGTTAAGTATTAACAAGGCCTGGGTTATATCAGCCATGGCCACATTTCACTAGGCAAGGTCTGCCTGCATAAGTGGCTTTATACAAACATCAGCCCAGCCTCTGGGAAGGACAGTGCATCCCAAGAACAGGGAGAAGAGGCCGAAGGTATTTTCACGCCGCTTAGAAGAATCAAGTGGTAAAATAAAAGGGAGGATGAAAAAACCAAATCTGTGTTTGTAGGAAACTCAGCTGTTTGTCAGTCACAGAATGCTTATTTCCATCTTCAAGAAATACACAAGATTTCACCTCTGGAGGTGACTTCTGGATTTCTCTCACAAAAAAATGACTACTTTTCAGTAGACAAAGAAACAATGGTCCTCAGACTCCAGTCTGCAGGGATTCATCTTTTCAGTTTCTTATTCACAGTGGAAATGTAAATTTTGTTATCTGTCACTGTGGAGAGGGAAGCCAGTGAAAGTTTATTGCAGCACATTCTCAGGATTCTAAACATACCATATCACATACACACCGTAATGAGTTTTATTTTAACTGCTTTTGGAGATTGCTTTAGTGGACACTGAAATTGAATAACCAGCTCTGCTCACAGAATGAAAGAAACTGTAACACTATACATAAAGGGCCTGTCATTATTTTACAGAGGGCCTTGCACATAACCCAGGCAGGAGGGATGTGATAGACACCTATCCTGCTACTTGAGTAGCAGTTTAAAACACAAACAAAACAAACAAAATCCCCAAAACAAACCAAACAAAATTCCTAAAGAAACCAAAAATCCCAAAGCACATACCATGGACTTACAATTGCAATCACACACAGAGCAGCATTAAGGTAGTTCCCTCCCCCCCAGTATCCTTATGGGCATACATCTGCCCCTGGAATTTATGTTTTCAGTTTCCTCTCATTTAAAATGCTCTATTTCCCCTTTCTTTCTCCCTATAACATCTCATTGATAATTCTGGTCTGAAGAATTGATGCTGTGAAGCAAAGAGATAAGGGGATACTCTTCCCACCCTGAGGAAAGCAAGCTATACTTTCCACACATGCTGTACCTCAAGTGCTCACCTGCCTCCCAACTGTATTTGTTCCAGCCCACATAAATGAGATATCAACCTAATATGAGAATCTGCAATGACCTCTCTTTCTACCACCACTTTCCAAAGGCAGCTCAGGTTCAATCACACCTCCTGGGGTGCCAGTGGAAATTTTCTATGCCATTTACTTCAGTGAGAGCAGAGAGAGGTTCTACCAGAGGCCTGACCCTGGCTTGTCCACATACAAAGTTGCCAAGCAATAATCCTGTAGATGAAACCAAAACGAAATCACATCACAGAAAACAACACAAATCCTACCAAAGTTTTCTTAGCAATTTTGCAATTAAAAGACAAACTTTCCCTCTCATAAGATCTACTGCATATGAAACACTGCTTTTACTGACTGCCTGGTTCTCTGTGCTAGTTTCACTAACAGGCCTCTAAGCTACCGGTTGACATGGGCAGGTACAAGAGGTTACTAGTTTTGCTCTTGAAAACAATGCATCTGAGAAGCTGCTGATCCTTGAAAACGTTCCCCACCAATGACAGGGAAGAGCAAAAGTCTTATTAACAAATGCTTTCAACATCAGAAATCAAAATGCATTGCTGTTATGTCACTTACACTTTGTCCCTACTTCTGAAGAAGATTCTTCATCCTCCTTACAGATACAATGGGGGATTAAGCCATTGCTACAAAGATTGCATTGCCACATACAGATTCCACCTGCAAGCAGTTCACTACCAAAAGAGGAAGACAAGTGATAGTTTCCTTGTCATTATAAGCCTGTTCAGATACATTATATCCTTCAGTTTAACATTTGGATACTGTTTACTTTCGTTCAGTTAAACAAAAATCAGGCACTCAGACCTTAACCTGCCTATGCACAAGAAAATCAAATGAAAGGGTTTGGAAGATAAAAGAGCACAAAGTGGCAACACACTCTGCCATCGGAATTCGATGAGAGCAAAGAAGTATATTTTGGACAGAAGTCCCTGGAAATTTTTCAGGAATGTTTATGCAATATCAATACTACAGGTTTTAGCTACCTGACTACTGGTCATTGCCTGACACATTTAAAAGCACCAGTAAGTTGGAACCTAAGAGCTTCCTTGGTAGATCTTAAAGTACACAGAAAAAAAGACATCAGCAACTCCTAAACCACTAGGAAAACGCTAACAAAATTCTCAGACATTACAGGCGCAGAGAGCCCTTTCAGCAATGCTGGGGACAGCCTACAGAACAGCCTCTTCAGCAGCTCCCAGCCCCATCATACTTTCTTCCTTCAGCTGGTCTCAATACACTCTTTCGGTACATAGACTCAGCAGCTTGTATTCATCTACCCTTCACTTGCAAGTGCAAAAAACTAGTGGAGTTTCCTAACGTCTAGGGAGACCTCAGTGGCAGAACTTACTCATGGAAAGCCATCTGTCTGAAGATGTTTTTTTTGCAGGGGAACACGGCACTGCTGTACCCAGAATCGCTCATTCCTAGTTCCTTCTCCTTCCCTGGACTTCATTAATACTTAAACATACATGATGCTTGTTACAATTTTATTCTTCATCTCTTGCACCACTTCATAGAACCACAGAATGGTCTCAACTTAAAGGGACCTTAAAACTCATCTATTTCCAACTGCCTGCTACGGGCAGGGACACCTTCCACTAGATCAGATTGCTCCAAGCCCCTGTGTCCAACCTGGCCTTGAATACTGCCAGGGATGGGGCAGCCACAGATTCTTTGGGCAAGCTGTGCCAGTGTTTCACCACCCTCACAGTAAAGAATCTCTTCCTAATGCCTAACCTAAATCTCCCTTCTGTCAGCTTAAAGCCATTCCCCCTTGCCCTGTAACTACCTGCCCTTGTAAAAAGTCCCTTTCCAGATTTCCTATAGGCCCCTTTAGGTGCTGAAAGGCTGCTGTAGGTTCTGTATCACCACTCTCTTGATTATCAAGATTTGTTACAGCAATGTAGTAACACTGGGTTAGTAAACCCACCACATCCTGCATTGCCTTCCCCACCCCTCTTTCTCCACAGCCTTCATCCCTTCCCACCAGTTCCCCTAGTGAGAAGCCCCTCACGCAGCTGCATTTCCACCCACCAGGCAGGCAGTGCACACACCGCACATCTTCCCCAGCCTGCTACAACTCTGTATTGCTTGGTACATCTGCTCCATTTAGCCTCCACACGCTTGTGACACCCACCCAGCAGCAAGGGACCGAGCTCCCAGTGCGTAAAACCTAACAGCCTGGTGAAGCATCCCCTGGGAATGCTGTTGGTCAGCATCAGGAAAGGGTGAATGAGGCAAAAAATAGTGCTTCAAGAAGCAAAAGCACGTGGGAAAGGATAAAACTAGCAAAAGAGAGAATGAAAGAACTGCTCATTATTACATTAGCAAACCTAAACTATTTATAAGCACTACATCTATCTATCACTTCAATTATATGTTTCTAAATGAGGCTGAAGCAAGATATCCATAATTATTACTGAAATGCCATTTTTACATTAGCCCAACAGTTCTGCACGTTCTTCACAAAACGCAATAAGCAAACCACTAATTTATTATTTTCTGCAAATTACAGATAAATCAATTTAAATACCTCTTCTACAATAGATTTGTTTTTTAACCCAGAATTCCTATTTCCTTTTTGCTGCAGAAAGCATCCATTTCCCTTCTATCTCTTTGAGGGAGCTTTTCCCTCCCTCATTCTGTTTAGTCTAAGGATGTTCAGAGGGTGAACTGGCATTCAGAAGGCTTGTTTAACTTGTTTGATCAGACTGAGTTATTCTTCAACTCACTTCTTTTCCCCACTTTCCATCCACTTGTCCTTTTGAGAAGCTCTTTCTTACAGCCCCCTAATGCTACCTGCTCCATTCTCTTCTCTCCTGTCACATTGCCCTTTGCTTTTTGCTTCCTTAGCTGTGAAAAACAGGAAGTGATGTTTGCAGCCCAGGGATGAGCTTCATTTAGAGAGAGCAGGAACAGAGGCTGGCCATCCTCTGCTCCTCACCACCCCAGAGCTGAAACTGGTCATGTTGGATGTTTGCAGGCTCACCCAAAACAGTGTGTACCATGGTCTGGGGACTGCCCATACTGTATTCTTGTGCCCCTTCTATTCTCCCATCTGCACAGCCCTTACACCCAGATATTTACTAGCCCACTTGTTCTTTCCCTTCCTTGCTGGTGAGGGACCATCTTTCTTTCCAGGCCTATCTACAGGTCTGCATGGCCTTTGCCTATATCCAATCACACACACTGCTTGACTGACTTTGTAATTCAGATCACCAGCTTTCTGGGGAAAGGGATTTGCCACCCGGGGGTTACTTTAAGAATGTGATGCCAATCTCTGAATTAAGTTTTCAAAAGCAGAAACCAGGACCCAGCTATAGATCAACATTTTCACACTGTACAGGTACCGTTGCAGAACCACCTTAACCCATCCTAAGACCACGTTGTCACAAGTACAGCAGGAGTCTGGGTTTAATTTTATCAGTTTATTTTCTGCTGCATCGGCCCCACCAGCCAGTTTACTCTGCAGCTGCGGGAAATTTGGTGCTGACACAGGAAGGCAGCAGGAACAAGTGTCCAAAACGGGGGCCTCCACTACTGGCAGCAGTACAGATTCATAACTACATGAAAGTGAAACAGTGACAGCAGCCGCTATAGGTGTTCAGTTTATGTAACTATACCGAAAAACCAAGCCATTGACAAATGTCTTTTAAAATAGAAACTTGACCCAGTACAAGCTAGATTTAGATTACATACTAGGAAGAAATTCTTCACTGTGAGGTTGGTGAGGCACCAGCTCTTTGTCTGGGAATTCTTGTGCTTGTTCAGCCTGGAGAAGAAAAGGCTCCGACCTTAGAGCAGCTTCCAGTGCTGACAAGAGCTCTGGAGAAGGATGTTTTACAAGGTTATGTAGAGGCAGGACAAGGAGGAATGGCTTTAAATTGACAGAGGGGAGATTTACATTAGACTTCCCTGTGGAGGGTGCTGAGGCCCTGGCACAGCTTGCCCAGAGAAGCTGTGTCTGCCCCATCCCTGGCAGTGCTCAAGGCCAAGCTGGATGGGTCTTTGAGCAACCTGGTCTAGT
Source organism: Agapornis roseicollis (assembly GCA_002631895.1). Taxonomy (NCBI): domain Eukaryota; kingdom Metazoa; phylum Chordata; class Aves; order Psittaciformes; family Psittacidae; genus Agapornis; species Agapornis roseicollis. The sequence goes on along the minus strand of NDXB01021865.1, from coordinate 96,040 downwards.
GGAAGGTGTCCTTGCCCATGGCAGGGGGTTGGAAGCAGATGACCTTTAAGGTCTTTTCCAAACCAAACCACTCCGTGATTCTAGGATAAAAGACACACGCAAAGTGAAAATTCTAATATATTTTTCTAATGTATTATCATAAACTATTATATTCTTGTGTAACTATTATAAACTAGAGTCTGGGCACACTCTGCAAGCCAGCTCTCCAGCACGGCACCAGGGCTGAAGAGGCATGTCATTTTGTCTGGAGGGAGCATCATACCAACATTTGGGTAGCGGGTGCTTTAAGATCTCCTGGAAGACTTGTGTCATAAAACCTTGAGTAATTCCTCACATGCAACAGTGAAGGGCTACATATGCCAGTATCACGTCAGGAGGGGCAGAAACTTACAATGGAACTTTGAAAGCAAAATGTAAAATAAAGGCAAAAAGTTGGGATGGCTCACACAGACAATGAGCAGCAGATGTTGACACTCAAAAATACCCCACGTTGGGCTGGCTAGGGCTGGCATGTGGAAAATCACATCTTATTAGCAGGTGGAAGAAGCAAACGGATACTTCTTTACTGACTTTAATTTCAGCCTTGACCCAAACTGTCCTTTTCCTCACCCAGGAGTGCAATTATTGCATCTTGAGTTGCATTTTTAATAAATATATAGCTTTTAAGAGACAGTTCATTTCTTTACCTTTAGGGAATGCCTGGGAAGTCTTTTCATTAAAATGCTAATAGAACAATAAAGTTTAACACTGAATTTCCCCCACTTGAGTTTGAAAGTGAACGCTTTGGTCTAATTCCGATCAGAACACTGTCTATTTTTTCATTAAAGCTTTATTCTGATGTATTTATTATTGAGAATCCTATGAGGAGCTGCATTATATTCAAGCATGAACTGAAATGAACTTTGAAGCAAGAAACAAAGCCTGTCTATGCAAGGGAGCGAACTGCACAAGGAATTTAAAGATGAGGCTTACTGCATTTCTAAGTGGTTTGTCACTGTAATATAGCAGCATTTTGTTGTTCTTGGGGCTTCTAACGGCACTTATCCCTTTGGTCCATTTATTTGGTGTATTCATTAAATAACAAAGCATCAACACTTAGCATGCACACTCGTGAGGCTTTCTAGCCTGGCTCTTGATTAATCTACATACTAATGCAAGAGGACACATTCTGCAATACAAACAAGCCCTGTGTCACGTTGAGTTACATGTTCTCTGCCTTTTCCCAGTGTGTGGGAGGGTGCAGAGTCGCTACAAAGCTACCGCTACCCAAAAAACGGGGTGAGAATGCTTCCAGCTTCCATCGTCCTTGTCAGTCAATAACAGCAGAGGATGAAAGAAATGCTTAGCTTAAAACTTGCCTTTCTCAAAATAGCTGTCAGATCAGCAGTGCCCAGTACTTCTTTTATTTTGCTACTGCAGCGGCCCAAAGATATAATTTGTGGGCCAGCCATGCAGAGCCAAAGTACATGACAAGATTTAAAGACGATTCAGTGCTCCAGCACATTTTCCCTTTGCTCCACTCAGCCCTCTTGGAGTGCTTTTTAAGAGCACTGGCTTATAGGCTCTCAGTAACTAAACAGTTTAAGAAAGCGCAATCCATGCACTTGCATGCACACAGCCATGTGATTTTATCACAGTAACCCTCTCCTTTCCTCTGCCCTTTCTCTCATTTCCCTTTATCCATTCAGATTACAGGCTTCGCAGGACGGAGCCCAAACTCTCTACCTGACATCCTCTGAGGTCCTCGCTATGAAGGGACAAGAATGTAAAGTTAGGAAGGAAAAGAGAATACAGCATGCATGTGCTTTCCAATTTGTATATGAAAAGGAATCCACATCCTCCTGTGTCACCTGCCCTTATTTGAGAAATTTCTTTTCTTCTGGTTCTCATTATAGTTTTAACGAAGCAAGGAAAGCTTATTTAAAATGATTCTGCTACAAATGAGCTGGCTTAGAAGTAATACGTTACAAGAGATGAGCTTCCAAGCCAACCCTCCATGAGGGTGTTTGTACAGAATCCACAGGGAGCACAGTACCAGGGGAGGCAGACCTCTGCTTCCAGGAGACACTGGAATGGCACAGTGGGCTACAGGGCTCAGGGAACAGTGCCAGGGCAGGAAAGAATAGGATGAAGAGAGGAGCTCTGCATGGCTGTTCCTCCCAAAAACTGTGAAAGCAACCCCACAGAGAAGCACTGGCCTTCCTGGCAGCTTCTGTCCTGGCCAATGATTCTTACTAGTCCTCAGGTTCTCTTCAGCCCTCCATCAAAATTCCTATGAAGGTGGACAAAACTCAAATGCATGAAACAGCCCTCTTTTCTCTTACCAGTTTGGGGCATTGCCATTAGCAAAAGGAATCATAGAATGTTTTGGACACAGAACGGGAAGGACACCTTCCAAGGTGACCAGGCTCCTTCAAGCCCCATCCCAGCTGGCCTTGAACACCGCCAGGGATGGGGCAGTTGCAGCTTCTCTGGGCAACCTGTGCCAGTGCCTCAGCACCCTCATAATGAAGAGCTTCCTAATATCTAATCTGAATCTCCCCTCTTTCAGTTTGAAGCCATTCTCCCTTGTTCTGTTTCTACCTGCCCTTGTAAAATTCCCTCTCCAGATTTCTTGTAGGCCCCTTTAGGTATTGGAAGACTGTTTTAAGCTCTTGATGAGGCCTTCACTTTTCCAAGCTGAACAAGCCCAAGGATTCCAAGACAAAGAGCTGGGCTGCTCCTGCTGTGGCTCAGCTACCCTATGCTTTGTAGGGTGGCAGCAGCAGTGTTGTGCCACAGGCTATGGGTGCTGAGGACATAGGCCAGCCACACTCCAGAGCCCACACTGGCTTCCTGGGCTCAGAAAGAAGGAATTTGAGCTTTGTCACTGATGCTGGAAAAGTAGCAAACATTCCTAAAGCACTGGAAGTGAGGCATGTACAACATGCTCCACCTGTCTCCAGAAACCTGCCTTCAAGGAATCAAGGAATGATTTCAAAAATTAAAGTGTTAACTACAGAGAAAAAAAGAAAGAAAAAAAAAAGGAAAACCCCCCTTTGTATCTCAATTACTGCACAAACATTCCTTCAAAACTGCTAGAGCTACATGAAAGGAAAATAAGCACAAAAAGAATCTGAATAATGCCTGTGTCTAAAGGTTACTATCTAAACAGCACATACCCCAGCACTTAGGAATCACAAGGCTCATTCAGGTATAAATCTCTTCAGAATACTGTCTGTTAATACCTCATGATGCTTCTGTGTGTTTTTAACCCTCCGCACCCACTTAAGGTCACTTCATGTCAAAGCACTGACCCCACAGCCCAAGATCAGGGCAGGGGTTGCCTGCCTTACAGACATTTCAAGGCATTCTGAATTGTGCTTTTACAAAAAAACAAAACAAAACAAAAAATAAACCCAAAAATCAAACCCCAAAACCGTAAAGCAAAAAAAAAAAAAAAAAAACCAAAACCCAACCAAAAAACAAAAAAAACCCACAAAAAAAAACAAAAAAAAAAAAAAACCCAAAAAACAACCCCCAAAACCGTAAAGCAAAAAAAAAAAAAAACCCAAAAAACAACCCCCAAAACCGTAAAGCAAAAAAAAAAAAAAACAAACCCAAACCTCACCCAACAGCCAAAAATACTCAACCAAATAAACAGAAAATGCAAACCACAAATAACAAGCCCCAAAAGAACTAGAACCATTTAGCAGCTTAACAAAGTCTCAGCTGGCACCGACTAGACATAACGTTATAAGGGTCTTTTGTCTCTGCCTGAAATCTTCAGGAATATAGCACTCTTTGCTGTGATAATTGCTTTGGCTGTCCATTCCACCCATCAGGTGATAGAAAACTATCAATCAGACTAAATACAATGTGAGAGAAGTCTCTTTAGCCAATTAGTTGGTAATGAGAACATTAGCCACAGTATCTTCTGCAGAGGGCACCTTAGCAATTCCAGCAGAGCCCACAAAGATGACAGTTCTATCTGGATGATTAATAGCGAGCCTATGACACTACAGAAATTCTACACAGTTGTGTAAAACCAGGGAAGAATGATCCACTTCATGCTGTTAAATATTTTAAGGGCCACAGATGATTTCATATTACATTCTAATACATACACTTATTTTGTGTCTTGAAATTAGCTCTCCTGCACCAAGAATAGTTTTGGAGTTCTCCAGACAAGAAAAATTGTATAAATCCAAGCAATCGGGGGAATGAGAGATTTGTCTTTACACAGTGTGGGTTTGAACACCAGGAAGCCAAAACTAAGCCTGTTTCTCCACTCTCAGCTCTAGTATCTTCTTCTGATTCTTTAGAAAGCGGCTTAGCTTCCAATCTGGCAGGTCAGAAACAACCACCTGTGTCACATGGAAGTCAAGGGGAAGTCAGTATTTGCTTTTCCCAGAAAGATTTTTGGGACATAGAGTACTTTCTGCAGGGACACACGTGCACACATGCAAAGATACAGTCAAACATGCCCTGGTATAACCAGAATCACACCCCGAAGTCCTTTGTATCAAGGAAAAGCAAGAGGAACTGCATCCCTCAGCTGCACAGCGAGGATTGGAGGACCAACAAATGATCTAATGCTGAGTTTCAAGCCCCATGTCTCCATTGCTGGATTGCACTACAAAAAGAAACTACTATACCAGCACCTGAATTAATTTAGTTGCACCAGTGAAAAAGCATAATCTTTAAATTGGCAGGCTGCAAGGCTATATTCCACATTAACCTAATTGGAGTTAATTGCCAAACCAACTTAAACAATTCGAGTTTCCTGTTGTGCCAAAAGGGTGCTTGTAAGAGAAGTCTAAAATGGGCAGCTATTGATACATCAATTTATTTACCCTGCAGCCTGGCTCTCGTAAACAAAGCCCGAGTGAGCTGTCTTGGGGCAGGAAAAAGAACACGGAGAAAGCAGAAGAGATTAGAGAAGGCTGCAGTTATGGGAAGTGACAGGGCAATCAATAACCTCCAGGTTCAGAGGGTAAACTGAACTGACAAAAGTGGGCCCTGAGTTTGCATACCAAGACTTTATTTGTATAAATCCTCTGTGGAAAAGTAACCACCAGGATGATCTGAACCTATTTTTCCTCTCCAACTACTCTTCCGAACTGGTGTTTCTTCCTTAGCCCTTCCTCTTATCAAAGCTTTGTTAAGCTCGAAGCACGCAGCAAATTTCAGATGGAATGTGTTAAAAAGTGCTTAGATACCATGGTGATAGGCACATTGGGAACACCACACAACGCGACAGCTGAGACAGACAAATGGGTTTGCACGCAGTGGATTTTGTACACGAGAACTAAAGTAAATTTGCAAAAGGGGGGGGGGGG
>NDXB01021865.1:40910-90622 GCA_002631895.1 Agapornis roseicollis | reverse complement strand
TGACACGAAAACTAAAGTAAATTTGCAAAAGGGGGGGGGGGGGAACAGTCTTTGTTGCAATTCTACAACAGCAGTAAAACATAACAGGCCTATGGTGCAAACTCACACCTTTGGTGAGTGAACAAGCTGAAGTAGTAAGAAACACTCTCATACAGCATTATACAGAGATCTCAATGACTTTAAGGAAGCAAAAATAACCTTGTAGAAGTGCATGAATATACAGATATATATGTACAAACGAACACACATATATCACAATGGTCACTCTGTCACTTCTGAGAGCAGAGCCTCTGAGCAGAAACACAAATTTACCCTTAGTTATCTTGTTTGGTTTTGTGAAATGTATGGATCACAACTATTTTATTTAAGCCTTTCAGTAATTAAAAGGGGCCCATAAGAAAGATGGGGAGAGACTTTTTAGCCATAGGACCAGGGGTAATGGTTTTGAACTAAAAGAGACGTGATTCAGGCTGGATCAGGAAGAAATTCTTTACAATGAGGGTGGTAAAACCTTGGCAGGGGTTGCCCAGAGAGGTGGTGGGTGTCCCACCCCTGGGCACATTCAAGGCCAGGCTGGGTGTGATTCTGGGCAACCCGATCCAGTGGAAGATGTCCCTGCTCAGTGCAGGGAGGTTGGACTAGATATCCTGTGAAGGTCCTTTCCAGCCATCCTATGATTCTTTTACGTCAAGCACACTTCCATGTCTTTACGTAAATTATTTGAAGTGAGGGCATTTAATCTGGTAATACTGTGAAGGGAGCTGTTCAAAACTGGAAATGAAGATGAGACTGACAACTGTGGATTGACAACATGTCATCTGTTAATTAAAGGTGACAGCTGTAACATTATATTTCATCGTACAGTGCAAAATTATTGACTGCAGCAAGCTCTCTGAAGTTTTATTGCTCTTTCACAGTAGTCAGCAGGGTTAAAGAGGCAATCATGGTGTTAATCCTGAAAAGCACCAAACAAATTTGCCAGGTACTTACTAACAGGTGGTTTCTGTTGGCTTGAAAGGGCCAGCGCCATGTCCATTCTTGGTGGCACAGCTGGAGCTGTGACATGTCAAGGCAAAAGGCAGGAGTGATTCACATGGTATCTGACTGCAAGCAGAGCATCCTGTGGTATAAAGGAACGCCCAGTGAAGCACTGCTGACCTTATGTTAAGCTACAGAATCAAATGGATTCAAATGTCATGCTTCTCCTCCTTAACAGACAGGAGCAGTGTCTTTGTCCCCAAAGCCTTGCCTTGATACCCTCACCAGACACCACCCCGCATTCCCTTTTCCCACTGTAGGCAGAGATGCTGAACTGGAGCCATTCCAGAACTTCAGGAAAAGCTCAACTGTCTTTTGGTTCAGTGTACACGTTCTATTACATGACCTACAACCTGTAGCTTAAATTATGCCCCTATGATATATAGCGGTGGATTTAACCCTTTGCTCATCGTCTGCCTCTGATAACTGAAGAAAATCGGTCTTTGCTGATCCTTTGAGATTATCAGGAAACCCTTAACAGCTACTGCTCAAAGCCATCGATAGATAAACTGTCTGTTAATGACCATGATGGGGCTTAAGTGGATCAATTGTCATCTATGGGTACAATCTTTGCAAAAAGTCTCATTCCCTTAATGGCTTGTTTGAGTTTCCCAGGTTTACTCAGCTCATTAGGTCCAGCCACGAGTTCTGAGGGGCAATTCACCCCCTGAACCACTGACCCCCTGCAGATATTGTTTAGCTACCCCCCATTTTTCTTGACATTTGCAGGGGGGGGGGGGAACTTGATGGCTGTGGCACCCAAACAATAACTGCTGAACACACTCCTCTCGTTTACACTTATAAAAAGGTTATGTTTTCTCCTTCTAGATCCAGAACTAACTGCAATCATCCTCATTGCTGCAAGGTGAATGCTGTATTTCCCACATACAACAGGAGAAGCCAGCCAGCCACAGGGCAAACACAAGTACTCTACACTGGCACTTTGTCACCGGCTCTGATGGTTTACAGATAAAATTTACTCACTTCTTTGCTGTGCCTAGAAAATTTCGATCACGATGCAAACATAGTCAAAAGGGAGACCTCCAAATACAAGAGAAAAATAACCTATAAGAAGGTTTCACAGTAGGCTAACACTGAACATTAAGCTCCCGAGGTTATCGCTTGAATCGCAAAAATCCTGTGCTCTGGTCGTGAGAAGTGAGCCACAACCTGTTTCTTTTTACAAAATACGACTACAAGATGGCCAGCTCCTACAGCTACTGCCCGTGTGGCTGTTTGCCACAACCAGACAAGTGTCTGCAGTGCGCTGAGCAACCTCCCCCTTCCCAAATAGTCAGGAAGGAGAGCAGGGAAACAATAGATGTAAGGTGATAAATGTGCCATAATTAGCGAGGGGCAGGGCTGAAGCCCCGCTCAGTGTTTCTCTGGTTGAGGTAAAGATGAGCCTCACAATGTATTCTACTCCCAGTGATTAGTAGAAGATTAACGGCAAAATAACTTCACGGTGCTAACTCATTTCCTAATCACAGCTTGGAGCTCACAGAACAAGGAAAAACATTGCTGCCTGTGTGTGCTCGTATAAATACAAAGGAGCATCATATTCTCTTTCTTTCCCCAGGTATTACTGCGTTTATCTCTAGAACACGACTGGCTATTATAAATTATCTCCACCATCCTGTGTTCTCCCTCTCCCCTCCCCACTCCGCTGTGAAAGGGAGGGTGAGAGAAGAGCAAAGAAAAGACGGCACGGCTGGATTCCCTTTCTTCAGCTTTTACCAGCCTCCGGAGGTCAGGACGCTATTGGCTCTGCTCTGCGTGTGAGCTAGAGCTGTTCACTTAGCAACAGAAAGCAGAAGCAGCAGACAGCAAAACTATCTCTCTACGTGTGTGCGCGCCTGTGTGTGTGAGAGAGGAGGAGAGGAAGATGGAAGGGTTCCGGCGATGCACTCTGCCGCTGCGTGCGGAGGGTCCCCTCTCCAGGGTGCACCCCCAGGGATGGCAGTGACAGATGCCAGGGCTCTGCATCCCGAAAACCAGCCTATTGCATTTTTGTTAATATAGGAGCTTAATTAGAGCCTACTAACAAAAGCAACAATCTCAATAAAGTCTTTATTTAACATAAATAAAGTGTGTCTTTTGGGTATGAAACAATAACGATAAAATGCCGTGTGTTAGAAGGAAAAAAAAAAGATGAGAAAGGAATGAAGCCAGAGCTAAGGTGATGCAGAAAGGAGGGATGAGTTTACTTTCATCTACCTCTTCTCCCACTGTCTCCTAAGGCAAAAAGTCAAAACTTAACCAGCTTCAGGAAGACACTTCCTGTACTGTTATTCCACCTCCAGAAGGATGAGCTTGTGGCCCAGCTACTTCTAAGCAACAGCTTCTTGCTAAGAAAGGAAAGAAATAGCAAAGGAAAGTGCAAGGCACAAGAAATAACTGTTTCACAGATCTTAGTTCCTTTATGAAACACAAGGGACGTGTTCAGAGATTACTGAGAGATTATTCCATGCCGCCATTCAGAGTGACAGAAGAGATTTCATGCAGATCATTCCCCAGGAAATAGAGAGCCTGCAACCCTCCCTTGCCACCGGCATCGGATATTCTCCTTCGTGCCACTGCTAGGGAAGAGCTCTGAGCACACACCAGGGAAAGCATCATTTTCCTAATATGAAGGCATGTCTCCCTCTTCCCCACCCAATCTCTAAATGAATTAACTGGCGAGCCAACATAACTGACCCTTTTCTTTCTCCCAACTGCTCTACATCTCTGTTCACCTTGATTTCAAACCTAAATGTAATTTTATCTATACCACTGCCAGTCTTTTTAGCTTTTAACACCTAACCTCCCGAATCAAACTCACTCTGCAAACTGCTAAAGCCTACTGAAACACAGTAGCTGAACAGCAACTTCAGTTCTTCACAGCTCCAAACAGACAAGGTCAAAAACCCAGCCAGGACCCTCTTGCTCTTTAGAATGGGGGGCTTAAAAGCAACCAAGGGTGTTGTTTTATCCTTTTCACCTCTTTTGTGTGACAATTCTATTACATTTTCCTTATATTCAATAATACAATGGATGTGTTATAAAGGAAAGGAAACGGTACTTCCCTAGATTCAGTATCTCCAAAACCTACATGTAATTGTTAAAGAGGAACCTATATTTTTCAAGAAGCACAACTAGAGCATGGGCTGCACGTCTAGTTCTATTATTTCCTCCATAGAAGGACTTCATCTTGTTAACAAAGCCTACAGCTTACGGGAACTGGGCAGAGGTGAAAAAAGTTGGCTATCAAGAGTAACACATCAGTACTATGAGAAGCAGCCTGGTGAAAAGAAAACAGAAACAAAGAAGTGTGTGTGTGTGTGGAAGATGGAGAGGTTCACCCGCCTGAACAGGAACAAAAAGCACTGTAAAATCCAACAACCCAAATATGAAAAACAATCCAAAACACAGGTAGGGATAACAGCTACACAATGCAGTGCCAAACCTGAAGTTCCTTGTTGTATAGTTTCAAGAGAGAGGAAAAAATCATGGAATCATCATAGAATAACTTGGGCTGGAAGGGACCTTAAAGATCATCTAGTTCCAACCCCACACACCAACCTTCTGCTAGGCCAGGTTGCTCAAAGCCCAAATAAAGTATTAGAGCAGGTCTCCAATGAAAACAAATGTCTATGAATATGACCTGAAAGTTATTGCCCCAGACCTCCACCTAGAGGATCAGGAAGCATGGGGCGAAAGTGGGAAGCAGCAGCAGCACAGCCTTCTTGGCGCACAGCATAGCTGCTGCTCCCCACACCACAGAGCAGTGAACACGGTGGGGCCTGCAAAATGCCTGCTTTCCATTCTGCACATCCTGTCAGTGTGAGTGAGCAGCAAAGCAGTCCATCCTCAAGATGCCCTGGCTAAGAAACAGAGGATTCCCTGAGGTGGCACCTCCTTTGGCAACCACGGTGCCGGCTCATCGCCCAGCAGGCTTGGGAGCTTTACCACCCTGCTCCTCTCCTCTGCAATGGCAATGGTCTGAGTTACAAAACAAGGCTGTGTGGGAGGAAGCTGCCTACCTGGCTTCACAACCTGCTCCTGCACAGAGCAGCCTCTGCAACCACAATGCACAGCTTCACTTTTCCAGGTCTGCCAGAACAGCAGAGCCAGTGGCTGACACCAGCCAGGCTTGGCTCCGGTTCTGCCAGCCTCACCCTGCTCCTGGATGGATCAGGGCAAGCAGGGACCTGGCCAACCTGCTGGGCCACCTGGGCTCCCGCCCTTGGCTGCTGATTCACAGTTACCTCCCTAGGCTTCAGAGCATTTCCAATCAGATTCACCAGCTGCTTGTTCTCATAGAAAAGTTTGGGCTGGAAGTGACCTTACAGCTCATCTGGTTCCAACCTCCCAGCCATGGGCAGGGACACCGTCCACTAGTGCAGGTTGCTCAAAGCCCTGTCCAACCTTGTTGTTTGCTTGGTTTTTCTTTTCAAATCTCTTCACCTCTTCTTTCAATTCAGATATATTTTTGCCCATGACTTCTGCTTCACATTAGGGTTTTCTTCATTCCTGCCGTTCTTTTGCTTTTTCACTGCATCTTATTGCACTACTGATGGGTTTTAACCTTTATTAGTTTTTGAATCATTGCTAATATATGTGAATAAATCAAAGGCACTATAGAAAGAGGTGCAAACATTTGTCCTGAAGATGCAAACAACAGTGATCCTCTCAATTTGCTTCCTGTTGTTCCTAAGATGTAGGCATCTGTTTGCATTAGATCAATCCTTCTTTTCACAGCTCTTTAAGAATGAAAGAGCCTGACACAAGTGAGGCCCTGGCATGGTCACCTTTCCTGTGCCTCAGCCAAACTCCTACCAAAGCAAGTTGGGATGTGAATGGTCCCTTACTGAAAATGGCTTAATGCTTCACATTTTGTTATTTAAAGATATAGTGGTCATCTTCAGCAGTAGCAGGGAAGGTTTGATGTGGAAGTAAGTCACACTAGTGTTAACCCTGGACACAGATGAAATAATGAAAGATACCCAACATGTTGGCAGTAATTTGGATGTTACCCAGAAGATGCTCTGTGTATCCAAAAATCACATCCTGTTTGTTTACATCCTGTTTTACATCAAGGGGAGCATTCCATTTCCTCAAACTCTGCCTCATCCTCAGTCCTACAACGTCACCTACAACTGAGGCCACAGCCTGCTATCATCTCTCCAACCACCGTGGTAGCCAGTGATTTCCCCAGGGGTTTGCCTGGTTTGCCGTCTGCAGAACTGCTCTGAGAACACACAAATGTGTGACACACCAAGGGCAAAGCTGCCAGGCTCTGGGGAAAGGAGCAGGGATTTGAGGACTGCAAAAAAGCCCATCCAGGAGTTAGATGGACTTTTTAGAAGGTGCCTTTCAACACTTTTTTTTGCAGGGAGATTACTTGAGGCATTTGAATTCACAGTCATCTTCTACTAGATGACTGACTGAAAATGTAAACTTAGGTATTAAATGGCTTTGAGGATTCCCAATGGGATACATTCATAACACTAAATGAAGCCATGGTCATTGTTATAATCTCATGAATGTGAAATCTGTTTGCAATATCAACGCAGTTAGCCAAGATGAAAACCCGGACTCAACAATATATTTAAGCTTCTGACATCCCATTTTCATCTGTCTGCACATAGTGCTTTAAGTGGAGAAGGGAACAAGAAGAGCTGAACCCAGGACAGGCTCCAAGCTCAGTGGTGCTGGGACCCTCTGCCTGTCAGTATGTCTGAGACCCTTTCCTCATCTCTTGGCAGCAGCAAGGAGTTACAGGAGTTACACGTACCCACTTCCGTCAGAGATCTGGTGCCCACCTCAGGTGGAGTGCTGAGGTCTGGGAGCAATAGCCCTGTGGAAGGCAAGGACTCTGACCTACTGAAGGCATCACCTCCTATTTGCAGCTGAGCTCTGAGCTCAGAAAGAGCTGGAAGCAAGGAGTAGTACCCATCCTTGCAAGGAATAGCATCTCTCAAGGCAGCCTGCTTGCAGGAATTAGGGTACTTCATGTATTCAAATGTAGTGGGTCATTCTCTCTCACTGGTCTCCAGCCCCTTCCTTACCCCTTGACAGTGGCAGTGCTCCAGTTTTCAAAGTAAGACATGGGTGGCCTAGTATATCATTGTGAATCACTGCACACTGAGGTAACCTTCTGTTACATGCATGGCTACAAGCAGGCGTGCAGTGGTTGCTCTCTCACCCACCCACCAAGGAAGCTGCAGAGATACTGACCATACCCCCAAGGTGTCTGCACAGGCTCAGGGCTGTCCCACCATCTCCGTCTTACACATACACAGCTCATAAGCTCTCACTTCAAGGACTGAGACACATGCCCAGCTCTGAATTGGCATGACCTGAGGAAGAACTACCTCTGCTGACAGCCCATCTTTAATTCATTCTTCATGTTACCAGAATAAGGGGGGGGGAGAGGTGCCATTAAGGATTTTTTTGTTTCATATTTTCTTGAACACCGCAAACATCACATTTCCTATATGCTTCAGCAGTATCACTGTAAGAGACAAATCAATACTCTTCTCTTTGGAGTTAAAGATTCTCATTTGGTAAAGGGAGAACAGAGGATTTGCCTTAACAAAAGCAATATATACTTCTTTAGAAGGAAAAAAGAAACTCACTTCCTTTTGTTTAGTTTCCATTTTGTTGATAAAAAACCTAAGCACACCAGAGGAAAGGGCTTTTCTTTACAGACAAGATTTTCATAAACATACTCTCAACACACTGAAGACAAAGCAGAGATGTATGCTGCAAACCAGAAAAAGCCTATAGGACAAAAACAGCCTGGCCTTGAGCATTTCCAGGGATGGGGCAACCACAGCTTCTCTGGGCAACCTGTGCCAGTGCCTCACCACCCTCATAGTAAATAACTTTTATTTGATGTCTATTTTTCCTAATATCAAATATAACCCTACTCCCTTTCAGTTTAAAGTCATCCCCCCATTTTAGAAATGGTCTGGATTTCTCTCTCAAATCCCAGCTATCTTCTGTCCTTCCTGAGTGGCCACAGCAGAACAGCTCAAGGCCAAGGAGACAGCAAAACAAAGCAACAAAGCAAAGTACGTGCACTCGTTCTCTTTGCACATGATTCGTGTCGGGTTGTGTTCTGGAAGGTGTTTATGGGAGATGGAGGGGTAGGTTAGCACTCCTTACCCAACCTATGGTCCTGTTCATGTCCATACCACATGCCGGTACAACCTTTCTGTCTATAATGCACACGGCAGCTAGCTGTTTCCACCTTTCCATACCACACATTTCAGCATAGCTGTTTTTGCAAACTAAACTGAAAGGTTTACATAGAAGTTTTCACAGTGTAAATAATCTGGAATTCCTAGCAGCCAAAGGAATTCCCCACTGCTTCTAAAAATGAGATTTACTTACATTTTATATAGATTCTTTTTGAGCAACAGCTTGCTTTTAAAGTGCCACAACCTTGTGTCACACCCTTTGTTCACAGGGTGGATCACCAGCCCCTACACAGTCCAAAGCATTCACAGCACATTTATAGCACATCTACAGCTGAGAGTCTAGAGAATTACTCCCTTTTCTGTTACAGATGAGAAGTGAGGCAGCTGACATAAATGCTAAATCAGACAAGGAAGTAAATAGCAGCATATGTCTATTTTCATAGACAATGAAAAGCTCAACTCCTAGTCTTAAACGTACTCTGATTAAATAATTAATTACCTCTAAATAAAAAGTCTTCAAAACTGTAATAACAATACATTTTAAAGCAATCATAAACCATTTGATAAACCTGCTGCTTTATGCCACTCGCATCATGGGTAGCAGAATGCCAGCTGAGAATCTTGCTGATGGTGTCAAGTGGTTCCACCAAAAACCAGGCTTCTTTTTCAAAGCCTCAGTGGAATGATGGCTTTTATCATGGAAGGAGAATTTCACAAGGCAGAAGAATAATGGCAAAATGCTCTGTGACTGGCAGAGTGAAATCCAGTCTCACAGACAGCCAGGAAGGCAGCAACAGTAGGTGGTTATCAAGACAGTTTCATCAGGCAGTCGAAGGCCATGCAAAGCTTTATAAATCAGTATGAGGAGTTTACAACTGACACACCACTGAACACAGAACACTAAAGACTTCCCCTGTTCTGAAAAGCTGATTTTTTGGCACCAGCCTTCCTGCAGCGTTTAGATTTTACTTACTGGAGTTAAGGAATGGAAGCAGATAGAATCAAATAAGCCAGTCTCAAACCCAAGAAACCATGCATTAAAATCTGTCTCCATGACTGAGGGAAATTATCTGTTGCTGATAATATTCCTCAGATAATAAAAGTCAGTATGTGAAACAGCCTAAGTACTGCAGGGGAACCAAAGCAATAAATCAGGGCACTAGACAAGTGTGACCTTCTCTACTACATGAAAGACACTTTTGCCCACCTGAGGTTGAACCTCACAGCCAGGGTCCTACCCCCAGTGAGAAACCACAGGGGAAGATCTGGCCACAGATGCAGGAAACCCAGGGCAGCCCTGACTGCAAACAACCACTAACAAATATGAATCTTACAAGACAAACATGGTAAGTTCCTGCAAGCCCAAAATGTGATTCTAGTGACAACTGCAGCAATTCAGTAGTTGACATTTTTAGCTAAGAAAGGCAAGAACTGACAAGGGCAGCCAAACAGCATTTACAATTACACATTTCTCTTGTGTAAGCCTAGCATTTCTGAGCAGTAATGGAAAACCTAAACCAGCCAATAGATGGTAAAGTATGGAGGAACAGCCATATTACCAAAAAATGAGCTGAACTTTAATCACTACCTAACAATATCATAGTCACCGAATAAGAAAACTTCTCCTCCACCATTTACTATCAAATGGAGACAACACAGAGGCACAAACAAGAAATCTACACAGACCAGGGATGCAGGAACTAGTGATGGGCTCAAAGACCTCATGTATATATCACTAGCTGAAAACTATCCAAGGTATGAAGTGAGGAGGACTTCACTTTCTAGCAGAAATATCATGAAGCAAGAGGAACAACCATCCAAACACTCATATCCATTTTCGCTATACAGGCAAAAACTTCTATAAATAACCCCCCAAAACCCAAATTCACAGAACATTTGTTTTAACCTATAATTCAGAACTATTCCTCTAATACAAACAATATACCGGGTTTTTTATGGCCTGTGCAAGCTTCATTTTTTCTAGGGGGAGGAAATGTGAGAGAGGAGGGAGAGATAAGAGACACAGACAGTTCTCACTTTAATAACCTGATTCTTAGAAAGACTGACCCTCCAGAGAAGGTAATTAGCAAAAAGGCCAGTAATACTCTTTAGCCACACAAGTGCAGCTGTTAACCTACTGTCTGTAACAGGGATAAAACACTGAGGTAAAGGGTAAGTAAACTGCAGTATGGAGCTTGTGTGTGACACTCCAACAGCCCAATATTTTCTTATCAAGTTTGACTGGTCCTTCTGCATCAAGCAGATGATGTAAGAGTTCAAGATGTCATCTACATGCAAGGAAGTCCAAATGAAGAAAAGAATGTGGTAATTAAGGAAAAAATCCTATAAAATAAATAGAAGAAAGCTTGTAAAATGTATGAAAGAAGGAATATAGAAAAAGTTTCCCTGCATAATAAATCCTTAGAACAGTTCAGAAGTGAACCATGACAGATATCCACCTTAATGTGCTAATCACATGATGCCAAGAAAGAGAGACATCGCTGTAACAAATCTATGAAAAAACCATGAGAAATCTGAAAGAAAACCTGAAATGGGACTGAGAGGGCAATAAATGGCCAAAATTAAAAGAGGATTTATGGTGTCACAAGAAACAGTAATGTGTTCAAGAGAATTATTGTGAACTGAGTGCCAAATGGAACAATTTAAAGAACAGAGACACATAACAGAAGTGTTACGATTGTACCCAAGAAGCAGTGATTTATGGGCAGCACAGACATCTGTGGAGTATGTTTTGGCTATTATAAATCACTGCCTCTTCACCATTTAAAAAGCATTCCAGATTTCACAGTGATCTGAAACACTCTTAGGGCCAGAGGGAGACTTGCTGATTTACCTCGTTGAGGATAACAGTGTAGGATGCTGATGAAACAAGAGCAGTTTATGCCAGCAAAGGGCATGCTCCAGTGACTTCAGAGGAGCAATGTTAAGTCTAGGCAATGTGAAAGGCTCCTCCTCTCTCAGCTTGCAGGTTTGGACCCTAGGACTTCCCTGAACACTAAGCAGCTCAGTGTCCAGCATGAGGCCACAGTGTCCAGCACGAGGCCACAGAAGAAAGTCAACAAGGTCTTATTTTCATACACAAACTGGTCTCTACCCTCCCTGCCTGGGTGGATTCCCATCTGAGTCTGAATTTGGTTCAGTGAAATAAACACCAGCTTCTATCACAAAAAAAGGTTCCCATTAAACGAACAAGCTGTAAAACACACCAACAAAAGCGGCAGTTACACAACAACATACACTCTTACCCAGTTCAATCAAAAGAATGGATGAGATATGTGCCATAGCACACAGGATATCCCCCAACAGCGCACCACCATATCCAGGCTTTAAACCGGAAATAGACACACTAACCTGTTAATAAGTTGTTCAACATTTTGGTCCAACCTCTACTGATACAAGTTTCCATGTTATGCAGCAGCTCTCATTAATGACTGGATGGTGGAACCGGTTGTTATTAGGCAGCTACTTTAGACCCCAACACTTAGTTAAACTTCACGGATAATAATCTAAACTCATTCCGCACAGGGAGGTTTGTGGTTCATTAACAAACCTTTTTACTTGAACCCCTTTGAGAGCTACGTGTCCCTTCTAGTGCTGCTTGCTAGCAAAGAGCATCTTGTCTGAATTGCTGGATCAAATCCAGAGGAGAAAAAAAAGAGAAAAGGCATAGTAACTGAAAGCCATGACCATCTGGTCACTGTTCAACATCCTATGTGGATGCTAGCCTGCGTCCAGCATCGGGTGAACAGGTGTCCACATAATACCAGCCATCACAGTTGTCACTGGTTTGTAATCCCATTTGCAGACCTGACACTCAGGCAGAATATTGAAAGCCTGTCATCCTTCAGCTGATCCCCCCGGCATGCTTGTGTGGAAACTTGTGGCTGCTGGCGAATTCTGTGCTGGATTTCATTCGCTAATACTTCCATTCTTGCTCATTTGAAAGGGACAAGCAAACAGCACTAACAAAAAAGAAATGCCCTTGGAAATCCAGTGTTGTGCAAATACACAGGGACTAAGACCTCTCTCTGCATTCAGAAGCACCAATATTCCCCACAAAATGGGACTCCTTCATGGAAGCAGCAGTGAAGCCAGCTATTATTTATGCCCAGTGAAAAAAATCACTTGCTACATATAACTTTAGAGAAAACAGAAATAACAGAATGGCATACTGGGTTCAGTAAATGTCTAAGAAAAATTATCATTTCCTTTGAAAACAGCTGACCCAACCACAAAGCCTTCTTACTAGTGTAAAAACATATACTTCTGATAGACAGACAGATGTCAAATCACTTAAAATTGAAAGCAAACAAACAAAGAAACCCCACACAGAATGAGGCAGGCTGTGGCTTTCACTAGTGTCTGTGAGTTCACAGAAGTAGCAGTTTACAAGCAGAACAAATTATTAGGACTCGGATGAACCACAGTAAGCTACTGTCTGTGCATTCCTAGATCATAGCAAATATGAAGGAAAGGTTCATTAACTTACAGCTTTCCCGCTGAGGTATAAACTAACACATTGTACCTGGTATTTTCTAGGAGCTCACACAGTCATTTAACTGTTTAGCTGAGGGTGGAAAGCTTGCAAAGCCATGAATTCCCCCCTAGGCACAGGACCCCTGTGCTGAGTGCTAACAACTAACCCCATGTGCACAGGCAAAAGCATTCTCCCTGTGGAAAATCCCATATTGGTAGCCACAGCCACACAGTGTGGCACAGGACCAGAGCCTGCCTGCACAGCTCTCTGCCAGCCAACCTTGTTATGGTCCTTTGAATCCCCACCCAACAGAAGCACTCTAAGCCTTTGACAACCAAGTTGATTTGAGCAGTTTTGACAGAGACTAAGTATGTGAGTGCACTCGCTGACAGTTTCACAGAGGTGAATGTCCAGTTTCCAGCTGCTTTAGTTTGCTCCCTCAACAGTCTGCAGAGAACAAGAGCCATGAGGAAACTACACTCCAAAACCTCTGCACTGAGTTCTTTATAACCGGCAAAATGACCCACAGTCTTCTGTGGACATACATCATGAGCCTTCTCCACAATTAGCAAATTAGAAACACCCCCAGCAAGCTGCCACAGAGCATCTTCTGAGTGAAGAAGATTTATGGTCTCTTTGGCAAGCGATCCATACTATCTAAGTATTTTCCAGGTACCATGTCAGTAATCCCCTCTTGCTCCCCAAGGCTAGCTGCTTTCTTTCTTTGTTCTACATAAACTTGACCAACATTTCCATGTCCCAAAAAGCACAGCCACTCTATGTCGTGATCCAAAGTGAAGCTTTCCAATTAATAAAAAAGCACAGTAAAGCTTGCTAGAAGGGTAAAATATGGTTACTTTCTAAATACCAAGAGAAAAACAGCTTCAGAAATGCTTTGGCAAGATGTAGAAAGTGAGATTCTGAAACTGAATCTGGAATGACCCAACTTAGAAATCATGTATTTTACCACCGAACACACATATCTAACTCATAAGTCTTTGTGTGCAAACAGCTAAGGTTTGCCATGCTGTTGCTCCAGTCTTCTAACAGAAATATTCTGGTTACATCGTGAAAGTTACTTACACCAACACCCAATAACAAAACTGGAGTAGAGAATCTGAATTCTATGCCCTGTGCCTGTCTACATATGTTGATACATGCCTGTATGCACACATACCCATGAACACGCACATTACACTGAGATAAACCAAGAACAGAACAATGAGGCTTTTGTCATCTTTAACACAGTCCGGTTATATATAACTTTGCAGCTTAAATATAAGCTTAAACCTGAATCTCTCACCCGCATAAAGATATAGACTTATTTATAGCTACAGCAATAGGAAGGCTGCTGAGAAAAGTAGAACATCTTTGGAAAAAGTGGGTGGTGATAATGAAAACCACTTTTTAACTTCACTGGCATCTCAGGTCTATGAAAACTGTGAACTTGAATCCCCTTTTTCTGCCCAGTGAAATTCTTTGAATCATCTAACATGATCCTATCTTTGGGATTTCTGAATCTGACCCATTCCCTCAATTGCAGTTCAGCAGTTGGCTGCATTCTGGCCATCAGAAAACTGCAGATGGAGAAATGGAAATGGCCTCCTTCATACTTTGTGTACTCATACAAGCAAAAGAGCAACAGAAAGCACGCAGTGCTGTGCATGAAGACAAGTTAAGTTCGAAGTTACTTTGCCCCACACTGTGTGAAACTCTCTGAACTCTGCAATGACTACTGGAAATACTGGGACATGGTCTCAGAGCTGAGGGTGCCTTACAAAACACAGACCTGCTTGTCCTCCCTCACTGTTTAATATCTGTGGTGTAGATATTGCCCTTGTTCCCTTCCCCTGAATTATGAAACAAGTTCACTGTTGGGAAAGTCAGTTACTTGAAAGACTAGTGCCTCAAACCTTATTGCTCACCAAAAGGGAGGTAAATGCTTGAGAACAAGTCATATGGTGCTGAGCTGTACCCAGGAGCACCGTGTCGTGTGTACCAGCACAGCACTATCAAAGCAGAGAATGTGGTCTGTCTGCAGTAAAGGCACACTTGACTGGAACTGTATAAAGGTTGACAGCAAACGTATTCCAGTTTGTAGCTTATTCAGCTCCATCTTCATCCCTACTTCTTTTTTCCTCTAGCCTTTCATCTGTAAAGAGTCTTCAGGGAAAATTTGTGTGTTCTGCATCATAAGCTGTACTAAAGAGTAATCTAAGATGCTTCTTATACACAGTTATATAGTTTATAATAGCCAGTAGCCCACCACAGGTTGTGGTTTTATGTG
Source organism: Agapornis roseicollis (assembly GCA_002631895.1). Lineage (NCBI taxonomy): Eukaryota > Metazoa > Chordata > Aves > Psittaciformes > Psittacidae > Agapornis > Agapornis roseicollis. Next base: position 75,612 of record NDXB01021865.1, on the reverse strand, counting down.
TAAGTCATGTGTCTGTCAAGGGTATTTTGAATGCTATATCATATTTCTACATGCACAGGTTGCCCAGAGAAGCTGTGGCTGCCCCATCCCTGGCAGTGTTCAAGGCCAGGTTGGATGGGGCTTGGAGCAACCTGGTCTAGTGGAAGGTGTCTCTGCCTGTGGCAGGGGGGTTGAAACTGGATGAACTTTAAGGTCCCTTCCAATCCAAACCATTCTATGGTTCTATGTAACTGCACAGACTACTTAGGTGGTCTTTTTGTGTATCCTCAGCCCTCTGTTGTTCCTCTCAGCTCACAGTAACCTCAAGAAAATAAAGCTGCATCTATATCCTTGCAATGAAGGTGATGAGAAATGGGAAACAATGAAAGGTACAGGCCTGACTCTCAACTTGCTACAAACATTGCAGGTAATATTGCATTTCCCTACAGCCACCACAAGGCTGGCCACTTTCTTCAGCCACACCAAAATTTCACCTATGCACAAGCTGTCTTGCCTTTACCCAGGCACTTGCACCATACCAGCCACGCTAGTTTTAACTACAGCTTTAAAATACTGCAGGCTAATTTCAGTGTTTAACACTATGTTAGGAAGGCTCAGTGAACATTATCAACATGGAACAGGCCTCCTCTGCCTACCTTGTGTAGGCAGAGACTTTGTAAAGCCAGCAGATACTTGGGCAGGCTGTTCAATAACTCTTCAGCTGTTCAGGAATTTTGCTGACCCCTTGTTTAAGTTAACTGCAGACTTAGAGGGAGATTTGTAAAACATCACTGCTTCTAATACGTTCAGTTTATAATCAAACAACTTGCACATGGCTCGCCAAAACTGGTCAGGCGTGAGATGTTTTCTGTGGATAAGGCAGATAAAACAGCTGTATTCACTCCCTGTTCCCTGACCTTAGCTGGGCTGTTGGGATTTTGCATGTTGAGTCAGGCAGAGAGAGCACTTGAAGAATGGGGTTAAAACTAAGTCAGCCTTTCTGTTCTCTCTCAATGATTTTCAATCGATTCCAACCTCTGCTATTGTCAGCTCAGCACAGATCCGCTGTGAAGTTTGTTTTTCTCTGCCTCTTACATTACAGCTGCCCAAGGACTTTGCAGTGCTAGAACAATCTGACAATTTTGTCCAGGCAAAAGAGACCCAGCACTGCTGCTCCACCAACGTTGTGATGCTAATAGGAGTAAAGTCTTGGTTGTGTCATTGAAATAAATAGTTATGACTGTGCTGAATGTGCTAGGAAAAGATCTGCTGAAACAGGAAATCAACAAGGTGGTTTCATCTTGGGAGCAGCTGTATTCCAGTCTGGAAGCTTTGCACATTGTACTGGTGCTCTGATGTGCTCATCTGTGTGGCCCTGCACACATACAGGAGAAGAAAAAGATCCTTAAACATAGAGATGGCACAACAGAGGTTGTCTTTCAACACAACAAAGATGGTAGGAGGTGTTCCCACATGCTCTGGAAGAAGTGGGAGGCCACACGGAAGCACGCTATGGGTCTAGTGCGACACGCAGACCACCAGCTGGAACGTTTCATCTGCAGTGCAGACTGACAGAATGACATATCATGTTATCATGACTGTGGTGATAAAAATATATCTGGGGGATATATGAGTTATGTCCTACTGTCTGAAATCTCTGCAGGCCCAGTAACTAAGCAACCTCTAAACCTTTGCATTCGTCATTAGGGTAATGCAAGCCCATTAACTTTGCTTGGACTGATAAGGGGCATAATTTAACCCAGTATTTCCAAGCTGGCTTTCTTTTTCCACTGCTGCCAAAAGTCATACATGACTATCTCACAGGGTACCAACAGCCAAGTGAACACTCAAAGGAACCCAGTATTAAAGGAGACATAGCTTTTCATGCCTCCCATCTGTTAGGGACCACCACAGTTACCGCACAACCACAAAACTTTATGTTGCATGTAAAAAAAAGAGCAAAGCCAGGAAACACTGGTTTCCATTCACACCTCTGCCATCCCCCTATAGAACAGCCCTAGGCACATCACCTATTTCACTCTTTTGCTTTTGTCTCTGTTCCCTATGCTACTGGTGCTATGTGTGCACATCTCCCTCCAACCCTGTCCAACCCACTAAGCAAGAAAAATGGAATCAATTAAAACAAAGCAGAAGATTAAGTGAAATGGAAGCAGCAAAACACTTGCCAGGCATCACCAGATGTTTCACTAACACACTCCATACCTTGCCTTCAGTTTTTCTATTTCAGCCCCATTCAACAAAGCATCCTTATTAGGATACAATCCAAACAAATGCTTAAATGCCTACTTAAATGCTGTCATCAATACAGATGGTTTAGATACTTTTCTGAATGAAACCCTTTAACTGTAAGCTCTTCAGGACAGAAAGAATACCTTACTGCTGGCTTATGTAGAACTGAAACATCAGACAGAAGAACGCTTTTCATGGCTGCATTGGTGGCTTACTGACAGTACATAAACCCAGGAATACCTCCTTGCTTTCCCTCAACTTTGTGCTCTGGGCATTAAAGAAGGAGCATGTAACAGAGAACACTTACAAATTCCACCAGAAAGACCACTAAGCATGTGCTCCAAGAAAATCTGTGAAGCAGAATTACAATCCTTCAGCACCAGAGCCTTCGCTAGTGTAACAGGAAGAGACATTAGTACAATTTGCTGCTTGCCCAGTGCTTTGAAATAGAGTCCTCTTTATGCCAATACTAAAATTACCAGACGCTCAGGCTTTGCAATGAGGGTGGTAAAATACTGGCACAGGTTGCCTAGAGAGGTGGTGGATGTGCCACCTCTGGAGACAGTCAAGACCAGGCTGCATGTGCTTCTGAGCAGTCTGATCAAGCTGAAGGTGTCCTGCTCATTGCAGGAAGTTTGGAAATAGATGATCTTTGAAGGTCTTTTCCAACCCAAACTATTCTATGATTCCTGAGTCTCCAAGTGCTGTTCATGGCCTCCTACTGTGGGCAGACTACCTCTTCCTGACAACAGCTGAGTGCAACTTCCACCAATGCCTGTGAGCAGCACCCTGACAGAAGACAAAGCGATCAGTCACCAGAGCACCTACAGGTGATCCAAAAGGGCATCATGAACCTGCAGCACTCCCGAGCCTTGCTGTTTTTAGAAGGGAGCGTGCTCAAGTCAGCACTTCTTGAGTTAGGAATTGCATTTTCCCTCCCTTTCAATCATTTAATTAAATCTCTGGTGAAAAAAACCCCACAAACAACAAGACACCCCCATCCTCCCGTCTTCCGTCTCCATGGCAGAAAGCACAGCACACATCCTGACTAGGCAGCCTCCCTCCCAGCTGTGAACAGAGTGAACTGAAATTCATGACTGCAGCAAGGCCACGAGGAACATGTGCAGCTTGTACAGTCTTCGGCACAAACAGGACTCCGGTCGTGGCAGTGTGTTTTGTGTCACTTTAATGACGCACAGCCCTGCTTGCTTCCCCCCCTCCAAAGCTTTATGTAGGAGGCATAATTATGTAATAAAATTCCTGTTTCTGCAGCATTCACCCCATACCAACACAGAAATGCAGGCTTTATTATTCTCCCCAGCTGGCAGGCACTGAATTACTAGTGTTTTAACCCTCTTTGCACTCAACCCTCAGTTTGATTTCTGACTCGCAACAGCAGGAGAAACAGCCACTGATCATTTCTCTTCTTTCCCCATGTGAGGTTGGTTCTTGGCCTTTGAGATCATTTTTATCAGCTCATAAAACACCTGCTTGTTAAGGATCCAATCTATTTCCTGAGGAAACTTTTAGTTGCTGTGTTTGAGTTGCTTCCAGGAGGGGTATGCCTCAGCCTCAGGACAGAACTACCTGACCTGGTTTTACACTGGGACTGCATGGAGAAGGATGGCACGCACGCCGCAAAAGGGCAAAGGTATGACCGAGCAGTACATTGTGCTGCTCTGTTGACTCCAAGGCCTCCATAAAGGTGAGACCCTGGGTATGTGATTGATACCAAAAGGGTAACTTCCTTTGACATCTCAGTTTCACTCCTTGAAAGAGCAGGGACTGCGGGCTTGCACGACATCTTCCCTCACTGTGAGGAGCCTGGTTGCTAGGCAGTCTTTGTTTCTGAATAGCAGGGCACAGGTTTGCTTTCCAGTACCCTCCCTGCTGTTGTTACTCAGGGGTGCAGTCGTTTTGGACAAGCTGTTAAGCAAAATGTGGACGGATATCTCACCGAGATATGAGCTACTGGCCAACATGCCCTATTGGTGTCTTCTTCACCAAATAAAATTCCCTCTCTATTGTAGTGGGGGCATCCAAGCTCAGACAGTAACATGTCAATCACCCAGAAAGGAGAAGGCTTCTTGCATTCCCAGATCCATGCTCCCTCAGCCAAAACATTAAAGACACTTTACAATGAAGGTGTGTGAGTCAGACACTGCCAAGCTTTTGTCTGAATGGGCAAGCCTTTACAGTTAATCACCAAATAACCCTTCCTGTGGTACTGGAACTCCCATGGATGATTTCAAAAGCAATCCGGCACCTGGGAAAGTGCACACTACTGGAGCTGCCTCAAGCAACAGCACATCTTGACGTCTCCCTCTAGTGCCTAGCACTAGAAGCCAAAGCACACCCCAGGACAGCTGGGGAAAGAGGTGCAAAGGTACTCACACAGCTCCTCTCCCTGCACTGCAGAGTGGAGCCTCTTCCAGCCCCAACCACACTGGCCTGGAGCCTTAATTCTTCCACACCTGGGAGAGTGAGCCTACATCACATCTCATCCCTGTATTTCCAATTTGCCTCCCTACAGTGCAAGACAGCCTTGCCTCCACCTTTCCTCATCCTAGTGATCCTTCCAGGTCAGCTAGCAAGAGGGGACAGGATTTGGTCCCTCGGTGTGGTACCTGTTACCAAGAAAATTAGTCACTAGCAAAATCAATCAAGAACCTGAATTCTTCATGTTTCAGAGCAGAATTATACGCTAGCATTGTGCATCTGTATATCAATTCCATAATGATGATTCACAACAGCCTTCTTACTAGAGAATATGGCTGTCGCCACTTTAAACAATATTCATTCATCAACCCTGACTGACCTTCATTCTCAATCTCCCTGAGCAAGTATTTCCAGCTACCTGTCTGTGGCTAACTTGAAACACCCAGAAGCCTAATTCTGGGATATGGATACCTTGCTAACCATTTATTCACATGGAGCTGTGAACACGATCTTCCCAATAATCTGCACTAAGTAAGGCCTTCTGAGTCAGTACTTTAATTTTTCTGTAAGCATAAATTTTCTCAGCTCACGACAAGCACAGAGTAAGCAGTTCCACTGCAGCACAGACTGAAAGAACAACCTTAACATGAAGGAAGAAGGGGTCCTTTATCATCATGACCTGAACATCTAAAGCCAGTGAGGAGTTGAGGACAAAACCATTTTCCCCCAACCCTGTTGTGTGACCAATCTGGTCAGCCTTGCTGCTTCCACCAGCTCCCCTCCAGGAGGGGTAATAGAGAATCATAGAGAGGTTTGGGTTGGAATGGACCTTAAACCTCATCCAGTTCCAACCCCCTGCCATAGGCAGGGACACCTTCCACTAGACCAGGCTGCTTCAAGTCCCATACAGCCTACCCTTGAACACTGCCAGGGATGGGGCAGCCACAGTTTCTCTGGGCACCCTGTGCCGGTGCCTCACCACCCTCACAGTAAAGATCTTCTTCCTAATATCTGATCTACATCTCCCCTCTGCCAGTTTAAAGCCATTTCCCTTGTCCTGTCCCTACCTGCCCTTCTAAAAAGTCCCTTTCCAGTTTTCTTGTAGGCTCTTTAGGTACTCAGAGGCTCCTCTAAGGTCTAAGGAAGATGATCTCCTGTTGGTTATCGGTGTCTCAGACCATTTGAGCTGCTAGTTAATGGAGCTGTCATCTGCTTATTGTGGATTGGGTGCTATAAATAAACTTCTGCTTTCATCAACAGCCTCAGTTTACAAAATTCCCCACAGCATGGAACTCCAAAGAGATTCTGCATTCTTAAATACAGTTGCAGACAGAGCTGTAAAATCTTCATCTCACCTCTCCTTTCATTCCGGCAACCACTTGTTTTTGTTATGCAAAATCATTTAATTGGAAGGAGAGGGAGAGGAAAGAAAACATTTTTAAATATTAGAAAGACAAATTCTGCCCTTTCCCATTCCCCAGCTTCTTCTATAAACACACACTGAAATAAGAGGTGGGTTTGCTTTATGTTTTCCCCCTTGAGCCATGCCACAAGAGGTAGTGTGAGACAGGGGAACAGGCAACAGAAGAAAAGATGATCTGACCTTTGCCTATAAACAACTTGGGAGGGGTGGGGGGAGCTCAAGAAGGTTTTTCCTCCTGTGAAGCTCCAGGCAGCCACAGGAATGTATCTCTAGGAACAGGCTGGCTGCATAAACTGGATAGAACAAGTTCAGAACAGTGCTGCAGCTTGCTCTGGCACCACGTTGGAGGGGGAGAAGGGAGGGAGAGTTTCAGCTAGGGAGGGAAGCAGCTGCTGCAGGGCCATTATTTGCACCATCAGTGACAGCAAGGCACGGTACAAACCCTGGTGGAGCCTGCAGCAAAGAGGGGGGACAGCCACAGAAAGCAGATGGGCAGGCTGTTGGTTCTGTTGCTGCTGCATCCCTAATCTGTGTTACTGGAGATGCATGTGTTGCCAAGGCTTGGCTGTGGTCATGAAGCAGCTAGGGTAGGGTAGGGCAGGGATCAGGCTGAGACATGAAGCTGTGTCCCTCAATAAGCAGGGCTGGGATAGCAAGCTTTCCACTTTCTAATGATAAGTCTTATGAACTCTGTATAACAGGAAGATCAGTGTGTGGGTGTGTTTATGTTGAAATTAACTGAAGTTTAATCACATACAAATAGTTAGTTTTCTGTCTACTTTAACAGAGTCTGTTTCCTCCAACAAAAGTGCTTGCCTGAACTTGAACATTAATTCAGATTCAGGTAGCATGTGAAACTAAAGCACAACTGTTGATCCTGAAGAACTGCAACTGTGGATATCCCCCTGTGGAACAAGAATATCTTGATCCAGTTTGGTTTAGCTTAGCTAAATGAGATGATAGTGTAAGGCAACACTTCTGAGACATTCGTGAAACCATCAATTCTCTGCATGGCTAAATTCCTATGAACAGATTAAATTTCTATTATGGACAGTTAATGAAGTAGGATTTTTTTCCTTTTTCTTTTGAAGTAGTAAAAAACACCCCAACAAACAAACAAACAAAAATTTTCTTTACTAACATTTTACTGTAGAAACCCAGCTTTACCTTACTGGGCTATTTCTGTGTGTGTGTGTTGGTTTATATTTGGCTGAAAAACTTCCCAGACTTGCAAGTACAGTTTGACCTGCTAAGGGGATGCAGTTGTTGCTGAGTTCGGTCAGGGATAGGGACACTGTGCCATGACAGTGTCCAAAATTCACAGCTCTTCTGTGGGATGTTCAGCCTCTGCGCTTGTTTGCCAGGACAAAGTGGATGTACATACTGCCAATGAGCTGTGTTTTAAGGCATGGAGTGCCTTTTATAACACTAGCTTTATAGTGACATTACTTGCCTAACTTCCAGAGAGATAACACTGTTTTAAAATAGAGAAAGTGTAACATGAATCAAACCCAGCAGTTCTTAAGTCACAGAATCAGAGAATGGTTTGATTTGGAAGAGACCTTAAAGCTCACCCAGTTCCAATCCCCTGCCATGGGCAGGGACACCTTTCACTAGACCAGGTTGCTCCAAGCCCTGTCCAGCCTGGCCTCGAACACTGCCAGGGATGGGGCAGTCACAGCTTCTCTGGGCAACCTGTGCCAGTGTCTCACTGCTCTCATAGTGAAGAATTTACTCCACAGTAAAGATGGAGACCAGTGGAGTGGGTTTTCCTTTCAGTCTCACTTGAAAACTCTAGGGCATCCCTGTACAACAGGACCTCTGCAGATACGGACTTACACTGGTCCTGATTATTTTCAACTTTGTCCTGCTGTTTAAAACACCCTTCAGAAAGATAAATTTATATTAATTCTACTGATCCCAATGACAATACGACCTGATGCACTAGGAATCTAAACGACATGCCCAAACCTATGAAAGCCAGTAGAGAGGAAGGTAAGGATTACAGTCTCTTACCAAAGACAGAAGTTACCCAAATTCACGACCTGTCAGTTCTGTGCATACTCTATTTTAAAAAGCCAAACAGTCCCATCATCCTATTTATATTATTTCAGTTCTTCATAACCTGAAAGGCACATCTAGTAATTCAAATAGTTTTTATTTCAATTTACAGCTATTAAAGATCTGATTAAGTAGTATATATCTGTAGTTGTAAGCAATGCTTAAGCTTTTTTTCTTAAACAGGACTCATCAAAGCAATACAGCTCTCCTGCAATGGTTAATTTGTAGGAAAAAAGAAGGGAACATATGTAATTAGCACAAATGTAATCAGCGTGAAATGATGGGAAGGGAAGACAAATGAAAGTGCTTTAGAAAGGCTGTTGGTAATGGCATGTTCTTTCAGATAAAGATTTTTCCATGCTTCCCTTCCAGGTTAGATTGCAATTGCTCTCTCAGCAAGTTTAGAAAGCCTCAGCCAAATTCTTCCTCGGTGTAATTCCACTTGGATTGATGATATCAGGATGGATTTAGCTTAGTGCTTCAAAAACCATGCTTAATTTCTTTCTCAGGTAAAACTGAGTGCAAATTATGAAACTGAGAAATGAGACAGAGCAGAACTAAGTAACTCAAAAAACAACTTATCTTTCTGGCTTTAATCAGGCAAAATTCCAACATGAGTTGGACCTAGTTAGAGGTAGGGCTTTTCTTCAGAGACTGGTTTGGGTTGGAAGAGACCTTAAAGATCACCCAGTTCCAACCCCCCTGCCATAGGCAGGGACACCTTCCATTAGACCAGGTTGCTTCAAGCCCCATCCAACCTGGCCTTGAACACTGCCAGGGATGGGGCAGCCACAGCTTCCCTGGGCAACCTGTGCCAGCGCCTCAGCACCCTCATAGTAATGAATTTCTTTCTTATATCTAAATAAGCTCTCTGTCAGTTTAAAGCCATTCCCCTTGTCCTGTCACTATCTGCCCTTGTAAAAATCTCCTCTTCAGGTTTCTTGCAGCTTCCTTTAGGCACTGGAAGCTGCTCTAAGGTCTCCCCAGAGCCTTCTCTTCTCCAGGCTGAACAAGCCCAGCTCTCTCAGCCTCTCTTCCCTTGCTAAGACTCACATTACCTTTTTCTTACCCCTGCTTCCCTCTTGCTATTCTTACACTTCACATTTTTTAAAGTATTTTCATGAAAGTACGTTAGAGATAAAAACCAACCTTTTTCAGAATGCCTTTTCTGAATTGCTGACCTTGCTGCGGTACTACAGTTAACTTCCCCTCTAAGGGCAATCTCATTGCACTGCAACAGCCAGCTAGGACATAGTGACACTGTGGTTACAAAACACTAACTAGGAGGCAAGTTTGGGTAAGTGCTGTCTCCAAAACAGCTTATACTGCTTGTAATTACCCTTCCAAATTATAGCTCACAAGATTTGATGTGAACTCTTAAGATTTGGTTGGACAGGGAATGCTGAGACATCTGTTCTATGTTATGGTTTGCCTAGAAAGATTGGACCAGGTGATCCTTGATGTCCCTTCCAACCTGGTATTCTACAATTTGTGTCAACTACATCCTCACAGAAACCATGGCTGCCAGCTTGCTTGTCTTCTCCTTTTGTCTTCATGTTACATGCCCTGGCTTCACATTTTCTGCAATGACCACTTATTTAACTGGAGTTTAATTTGTTACCAGAACTACAAGAATTTAAAAAGGCTTTAAGATTAGCACTGAATTTTCTTGCAAGTTGTGTGAGGATATGCTACTGACAGGCACATGTTTAAAGAAACCCAAATCCCCTGAACAAATCCCAAACAATAAAACAAAAGCAAAAACAACAGATAAAGTGCAAAACCACTCATTAAAAATATTTACAGAGTTCAAAAGAACTGTTCCATTGAGAATTGAGGCTGCCCCACCACCACTCTTAACCTGTTGTGTTTTAAATCCTGGCTGATGTACAGCCAGACAACAAACAAACTTGAAACACTCATGCTAGCAGCTGTTCAGTTTTTAAGGAACCATGGTGACATAAATGTCATAGAATCACAGTCTGGTTCGGGTTGGAAGAGATCTTAAAGCTCACCTAGTTCTAACCCCCTGCCATCGGCAGGCACACCTTCCACTAGACCAGGGTGCTCCAAGCCCTGTTCAACCTGGTCTTGAACACTGCCAGGGATGGGGCAGCCACAGCTTCTCTGGGCAAGCTGTTCTGTAAAATCACACCTGAAAACTTCTTTCCAGGTTATTTAAGTTTCTTTTCAGTGCTGCAGAATATTTTTTCTTTCCACTGTAAAAAAGTACAAATGTAGAAACTCACACACACAAAAAGAAATGATCTCTGGAGGAATCAGGATGCAAACTGAGGCTGCAGGAGGTGAGGAAGTAACACAGACAGCACTACAGCAAAATGTATTGGGCTAATGGTTGCCTTCTGCTGCAATCCAAATAGGTGGCTCCTCATTCTGGGGTCACATTTGGTTATTTGGGCTGAAGCAGATAAAGCTACATGCATATGCAAACTGCTGCTGGAGCTATTACAGACAGTGGTGGCAGGGAGGAACCAGCTTCACTCCAGCACACATCCCTCAGGAGTGCAAAGCCACAGAGAGCAGAGTGGGAAGGGGATTAAGGCCACAATGCTTCTGCTCAGTACAAGCACACACCAAATTCTGGCAGATCAGATTTCATCACTGCTCCAGTAAACAGGGCATATATTTGCTATTTCACCTAGACAGAAGCCTAAAATAAACTATATTCTGTAGTCACACAGACAGGCAACGTGTGCCTTTCCCACCTTAATAAACAGGGCATATCATCATCAAAGGCCCTTCTGGAACGGGGCTGAAGTTGTTTAAACTATCACTCCTTCTATCAGATTTACATTTCCCACACTAACCTTCACCCAGTTTATTGCCAACTGCCTTTCTGCAAAACTGGAAGCTTTGAAGGCCCACTCTAAGGGATCAAGAGGGGCAGTAAAGTTAGAGCAGAAGCCCTGGCAACAAAGGGATCAGCTAAAGTGACTGCTCCCATAGGGGAAGAAAAAGTAGCCTGAGAGTAGCTGTCCAATGAGGTTTGCTGCCTGAGCATAAGGAACAGGCTGGGAAGCTGCAGAATATAAAGAATGCCTGCTGTGTTTCCCCCAATGTGTCTCCTTTATATTCAAGAGTGTTCACTAAAACAGTTTCTGAATGCATTAGCTTTTCATATCTGGAGGTGTGGGTTCAACCATGTATTAGCTCATACAGCTCCATTTCTTCCCTAAAGAGAAAAGTGTGTCCATAGACAAGCAGGTATTCAGAGGAATCCCACAATAATAGTCAGGGAAAATAAATGCACCTTAACTTCCAAACAGACAGAATCGCTGCAGGTTTTCAGCACCTCCCATGTTTCCTTGTAAACGGCACACAAGCTGTAAAAATCTCCCAGGTTTTGGAACAACTCTTTGGAATGTGAGAATGTACAACCACAGAGAAGTATGGATGAATATTGATGAGGTTTACAGTCACACTTAGGGCACAAAACCCCTTACCAGCTCACAGCTACTGAAAAGAGGAGCACTGGTGCTCTCCTATCATCTCACACCTCTTACTCCTCCCAGCCATAGCTCATTAAGCTTACAATGCATTGCACTGATTCTTGTCCTCTGCCAATGAGCCACCTTAATTTGTTAAAAAGGTAGAAAGCTGGGGGGTGGACAGGAAAGCTACATCGATTTCCAATGGTTTACAGAGTTAAAAACAAAACAAAGTCTCCGGAGATAGCCTAACAATTGATAAAAAGGTGAGCAAGTAGAGACCAGAAGAAGGTGGAAATGGTGGGCAGAGAAAGCTGCACACAGAAAAGGTATTTCTTTCCTTGCCAGGTTTTTCAGCAAGCCATCTTCCAGGTTTTCAGAGGCTTGAAACACACAGAAAAAAAAGCTGCCTGCTGTGCAACTGCAGAGCACCAGGCAAACCAAAGCTAGGAATGAGCTCAACCAGGGATTAAAACAAGCTAATAGACTGTAGATCCATCAATTGTTTCTAAACAAGAAGGTCTTTAGTTGAGGAAATCCCCTGACCACTGATCATCAGAAAGTTGAAAGATATAGGGCAGGGTATGAGGAGAACTGCTTCCTACCCCCTTGGGATCTGCTGATGGCTACTACAGAAGACCAAATACAACTTGGCACAAAAGCACCCTGCAAGACACTGATTTTAACTAATTCTGTCCCACTAAGAAAGGCCATCAGACCTGCATTAGCTAGCTGAAGCTGTTTCCAGAACAAGGCTATTTTCTAAGCACGTATCAGAGCTGGACAAAACCACTGCTGAGTTTTTCATGCAAAGGTGACTATTTCCCCATCGAGCCTCTTGAAAAGGCTTTCACATGACTATACCACAAATACTTAAACATATTGTCAAATATTTATTATATGCCTCCTTTTGTAACCTGGTCTAGTGGAAGGTGTCCATGGCAGGGGGCTGGAACTAGATGATTTTGAAGGTCCCTTCCAACCCAAACCATTCTATGATCTCCTTGTACCAAGCCCTTACACTTCAGTGGATGTTTCCCCTCACTGAGGGTTCAGCCAAACTAAACACTTCTTGGAAGGTTTCCCAGTTCTTCTGTACAGGCTTGATTGACAAAACCAATGTTGTATATCTTTTAAGGGCTGGTAATCAGGCTGCTTAGCTCCTCTTCCAGATCATTAGTCCTGTTATCATACAGCACAGCAGTATGGCCCCCAAGGTGCTCTGCTGTTAACATTTTCCCAGGATGACAAACTAGCCTTTGCCCCTAGTACATATATGCAATTTCTTTGCTTCCTATCTAAAACAGGTTTTTAACCTGTAGTATGACTATAGGACTCACCCCATGCTCACCAGATTTCCCTAATAACCTCTTCTGAGAAACTTTAACAAAAACCATTTAGGAGTACAAAGAAGTTGCAGTGTATCTAACATTGATGCCATTATTCACTATTTCAGCTTTTTCAAAGAGTTCTAATATATGAAACAAAGTTTACACTTACAGAAAGCTGTGCTAGTTTGTGCCTCAGGTACTTTATAATGACATCTGTAATGACTTTCTCAACAATTTTCTTAGGTACTTAAATGAGGATTGTGAGTCTGTAATTCGCTGGATCACCGTTATCATCTTTTCCACCCCAATAAAAGCAGCATTGGCAATCTTCCAGGTTCTTATTAGAGTTGTAATGATAAATTAAATCATATTTATCTTGGGGTTGTTTTTTTCCTGGGAGTTAATTCAGTAATACTAGAGAAATTCACTAGCAACTTCATAAATTAACATAGTCTAAATATTGAAAGTATTTATACTCCCTACATTTACATACATATATCAGTTAATCCCAAACTGCTTTAAAAACAAAGCCAATGTCTTTATTTCCATTTTGAAGACAAGGAAAATGAAGTATAGCCCAGGGTTTTATGGGGCAAAGCAACAAGCAGAATCCAAGTCTCATATCGTCTGCTAAATCACGCAATTCAGTGGGGTCTTATTAACAATGAAAGTATCTGTACTCCTGCAAACTCTTTAGTTTTACCTTTACCAAACAGTAATGCTAAGCTCAAGAGGTATCTCTCTGCATGAAGACCAGTGTAAAAGGTATTTTGCATTCTAATTTTCTCTTCTTAATTGTCCCCTGAGCCTCCCGCACTATTCAGACTCATCAGAACTCCAACAATTTCTAATACAATTCTGGAAGAAATTACTTCTACACACACACACACACACACATATATATATACACGTCATTTTAACTTTGTTTTATCCATCTTGGTCTCTATTTTTCCTACAAAAAAAAAAAAAAACAACAAAACACATACTTCACTCTACTTGCATGACCCATGTAAAGTTTATTTCCCTCTCACCAAGCTGTCTCCAGCACGCATAAATATTTGTCCTGTCTCCTTTAAGCATAGTTTTAAGATTTTCTCTCCCTCTGCTCCTTTCTCTCCCATTTCACTATAAAGATAAGAGTCATTATTCTGTGCGATGCTTTTATTCACATAAGCATCTAATCACATTCAGTAGTACCAAGCTCATGGATGCCAAGATACCCTGCAGCCATCAGTTCTTAACTTATTTTTTTTTCTGGGCCAGATCCTCAAAATTGGTTAAACCAGAGCTGTTCATCACAGCCAAAGATTAGAGAGAAGCTAAGTCTTCCTCGTATTAACTCAGTGGATCACTCTAACTTGCTCCAGGCTCTTTTCAATCAGCTTCCTCCATCTCCTACTCTGGTAATAACAACCTGATATTCTTTCATTCTTCTTTCCTGAGAAAAAAAAAAGCCCGTCTTGATTGTGTTATCACATTAATGTTAACAACTTCACTGTACATAGCATCTTTATCCAGCAGGATCCCAAAGAGCTTTGGAAACTACAGAGTTTCATTCACTGAAGTGACTCACACAAGAACATGAGGAAGATACATGCTTATCAGAGCATAGGAACAGGGTGAACAAATAGGATGGGAGTTGCAAATTGACAATGGAATGAGAAGTTAGGTGAACAAAACAGAACTATTGAACCTGGAATTGGGTTGGACATTACTGTTAACCACCTTTTTTGTAGGAAAAGTGTCATGGTATAGGTACTAATGTTTCAGGTTTCTGAGTAAGCATTTCATCCAAAATACACTGGATGAAATTTCAGCTCTTGCTTCAGTGCTTGTGTACCAGGGGAAAGGGGAAAAGCAGCTCTCCTGCATGAAAGCTTCCATGATGTGGCAACAGTAAAAAAAAAACAACAGCTCAGTTCATGGTCCTCCTTGTGAAGTTTTCAACTATGGCATAAAATGAGCATTCCAAGAAGCACATTTCAGTGGGCTCCTACAGTACAGAATTGCAGACCTTCTGGTAGTGCTGTGGTCCAGAGGCCAAAAAAAGGATCCCAGGACACACACTTGCTGATGAGCATTTTGTGGCTTACTTGGGACAGCTGGTTGAGTTACTTGCTACATGGATGGCTGTGTCTTACAGCCAATCCTGACTTGCAATAACTACCCATATTTTAGGTAGGTAGACACCAGATTCAGTATACCTAAACCATCTGTAAACCAGAGATTCAACACTACTGTGAGACACTCTCCGCATATAGACAGAAGTGCAGCAAATACCTCAGGGTGCTATCTTGGCCAGTTATTCTAATGCAAGTCATCTCTACTTATGTGTCAGACCACTAGGCTGTGTGAATAATGTTGAAGTTGCTTCAAGCAGCAGCTCAAGATCAGAAGCATGCAAGAGCAGTTTTATTCTGTGCCATCCTGTGCCCATCTTAAAAACAGTCATTCCATGCAAGCAACCTTTTTCTTTTATCCTTCATCATACAATTAACACTACAGCACCTGGACGTGGACTCTAGACGTTTAAGCTGCAGGTATGCAAGTGTTGTGCTTTTAAAGTGTCATGGCGTTCACTAAAATTATCACTTTTCCATCTCCCCCTACAATTAGTCATATTAGTATTTCCCACCAACAGTGACCTGCCCAGCCTAACAATTTACAGATGAGATGAGACAGCATTTCACAGTGCACTGTAACTGAGTCCCTTTCTGAAGATAGCTATGGGAAGACACAAAACCAGCCACTGAAACAGGCCAGCCATATTTACTTCTGGAATGAAATCTTGCAATAAAACTCAAGACACTCTTTCACTTGAATATTTCAGAAAGCTAAAAAACCAACCCCTTTCCAAAATGTTATTGTTGGGGGTCCTGACAGATTCCTTAACCACTCCTACAAGCTCTGTCCTGTATCATTTACAGCCTCTTTCCATTAGTAGGCAGATGGTGCCATTATTATGCTTCCGGCTGATTTTACCAGCTCTTTAAATGCTTCTTGAGATGCTGCACTTGCTATCACTGCTTTGATCCAGAGACTGACAGCACACTACTTACTGCTGCAGCTTTACTGTCTGTCCTGGAATTTTTATCCCCACCATTTCTCTACTTTATAGTCCTTCACACTAAAACACTACTACAAGGGAGCTCCTGGAATCTTTTATGCAATGCCTTATTTTTCCACAGGTAAAACCAATTTGCTTTTCCTACAGAGTTTATTATGTGCCAGTATTACAACATTTATTGCCCACACTGCCTCAAACATGCCAGTCCAGTCCATGATGCGACAGCATCAGTCTCTTGCTCCTGGACTCCCTTCTACTCAGTCTTTAAAATCTGGTAAGGAAAGATGTTTTGGTTGTCACTTACTCACATGAGTGAGTGAACAATTTTCACTTGTACATATTGCAAGGCAGGATGGAAAGACACTGAGAAAGCTCAGTCAGAGTCTTCCGCACTATGACCAGGTGTTGAATCTCAAGCTGTAAAAGTAGTTTCCAAATTAAGGATTAATTATATTTATATATACATACACACATTATATATACACTAGAACTTAAACTACTCAGTAAAATAAAACTGTATATTTTCTATCCATTTAGGTTATTGCTGCCAGAGTTGCTCTTCAGATGTGAAGGAAACATGCCATCCCTTACATTGGTCAGTGAGACATAGACATTTTAATTTGCAAGCATCCAGACCCATGGCTTATCAGGAATACTAAAGCTTGTTTCTAACTTGCAGCTAACACTGCATCTGCCTTTTATTATTTCTCCTTAACAGCTCCTACCTTAAAAAAAAAAAAAAGGCATGTAGTCAATCTCAGCAGATGACATGACAAATGACACACATTTCAATAGGATTTAACAATAAACAGCCACCTCAACAAAGAGAAGCCTCCCCCCACCTCCCCGCCGAAGCAGAATCAGACAAGAGACTAAGTGAGACATGTTAACAGAGAAGCACTCCAATTAACGTGTTACAGCTCCTTTAAAGCTGATACCGAAGGCAGCTGCTGCTCAGGATGCTGAAGGATGCAGAGCAGTAATTGTCACTCAGCCACTTTACTCCCCACTGCCCAGTTTATCTGTCCCCAGTTACTGCTGCCATGGCAGGCAGGATTTGTGTACTTCAGTACTCACACTCTCATAGCACCTACAAGCACTGGCAGTGCATTAAGGCCCATGGTGCTCCATAGAAGCCTATGTTGCACACCCTCCATACAAGAACCACACAGGAGGCACGCAGGCAAGAATCAGAAAATGTTCTCCAAAAAGGAGGGGAATGGATTGGCTTTGTTGTTGCCAAAGAGGATGTCAATGAAAGATCCTTTCTTGAACATGCAACAAGTAACAAATGGAGCCTGCAGTATGGGCCCAGTAGGTGGAGGAGACAATCTTTAACAACAGAAAGGACAAGACTGGGAAGGACTTTGGCCATAAAAGCAATTACTTTGTGCCTGATGCAAATAGCAAAGGGGGCACCGTGTGAGCTTATTCAAAACAACATGGGTCAAAGAAACAGGATGAAATTATATATATAATGTAATAAATATATATCCCTACTGCTGCATTCTGCATGAGAAGAGGGAAAGTCAGGGAAAAATATGTCACAATCAACGGGAAGTCACATTATGAGAGCCTCAACAAGAGCATGCTGAGATGTCCAGAAACAAAACTAGTATCTTCGGCAAGTCGAAAGTATATCAGCTCAGTTGTCCCAGAGGGAGACCTACAGCCTGTGGCTAGGCCATTTCTATGGAAAATGCCAGAATGAAATGCCAACGTCTTAACTTGGAAGAACAGAAGGTGGCATACCACAAAGGAGCAGACATGAGGTCATGTGCTCAGATGTTTTTTCCTGCACATGTGATTGCCCTGATAAGAGGTACAGAAGGAAATAAAGGATACCTGCATAGAAAGCTTGAGTGGAATGAAGAGGTTTCCCTAAAGAAAAAGTCAAAAAAGGCAATCACAGGGAGAAGAACAAGGAGTGCACAGAGTCATGGGAGACAAAGGAATCCCTACCAAGGAATGGAAAGGGTACTCAAGCAGGGTGAAGGTACTGGACTGATCAAGGAGGAATGAGTATGGAATAAGGGCTGTTAGCTTCTTGGCTAGGGAGTAGTCATGATAAGTATTGGTGGTGTGCTACTGCTTGACTGCACAGAGCTGGGAGTGCATGGGAAAGGGTCTAAGATGAGGCTGGGTAAAGTGGAAATCCAGAGGACAACTGCTGACTGCATACTCAGCGAAGGACTACTCATACCTGTTGCTTTCCTTCTTAGACAGCACAGCTTAAGACAACATCACCTAAGTTTATCAATACTTAATGGATTCCCTTCCCTAAAGGTTGATGCTGCCTGTTTGCACAGCATCACAACTGAGATTTACCACCCAGTTTTAGAAGTGTTTCAGCTCTTTCAACAATCCATGTACTTAACAGTGTTTGGAGCACGGGGATCAGTCTTCCTAGCTGACAGAAAAGTCAGTGCTGCCTCCATCTGTCAGCTGCTCTGTGACATCTCATCACTGCAAGGTGCAGCAGATACCCCTGTGGAGAGGGAAGAACTGCTCCAGCTAGAACTAATTCCACATGGCCTCTGTAGGTGAAAGAAGATTTCTTCTGATTTCCGCAGTCAAAAAGGATCAAAAGCAGAGACCCATCGGTTTTGTTTGCTAACAAGATGCATTTCCATGGGTTTTCCCCATGAGAGAGAGAATCAGAAAAAATCCTGTGGGCAACTCAGACTGTCCACCCACTGCACAAATGGAGTGGGATACAAACAGTCAGCAAGAGCAGAACAAATGCTACCTTCTACTTGAGAGTGTGTTAAGGAAAGGTGGTTTGACACTGAGGAGCCGCAATCACAGGGCTATAAACCATCCACAGCATATCTGAGAAGCATTTTGCTCCATGCTAACCAAAGAAACTCAGAGATAAAAATCAGACCAAAACCACACTGCATCTCTTTTCTTCAGTACTAGCCACCAGAAAAGAAATGGAAGGCTAAGGTTTGCTCAAACACCTAGTTTGTTACTCCCAAGAAACAAGAGCATATGTGCATAAAGCTCGCACATGCAGAGCTTACTTTACCCTGCCACCAAGATCTCTCTCCTTGGAGAAAAAAGGATATTTAAATAAATAAGCCAAAGCAGCTTTTAAGAAGTAAGTAGCCAGAGAGTGAACTATGGTTAATTAAAGGCCAACGAAAAGTAATTTGCTCTCTCTTTTGTTTCTTTTTAAGTGTTTTTAAATGCTTTTATTTGGCTGATTGTATATTTGAAACCCTCTGTATTAATAAGCTGATCAGTTACTGGCGCACTCTCTGCTAACCTGAGCCAACAAACTGCTCTTTTCTCTTTTGTCTCCATGCCAAAAGAAACTTTTATGGGGAATAAGTTCTCTCCCTCCCCCTGCACTGAATCACAACACAATGGTGATTTGGGAACTTTCCATTTATCACCAGGAACAAAAAAAAATGCTAAGCCAGCCAGCAAATACGGGTTTGAAACAGGGTCTCTGGAACAAAAACTCCCACCACTGCGGTCAGCACAACTCCTGACTCAGGCATTCCACCTCTGAACACCACCATGGCACAGACAGTGCTGCCCTTCAGTTCATCTTGGCTTGATTGACCTTGTGTTCTCCCACAATTCTATATCATTAAAGCATGGGTGGTTTTTTTATGTTACAAAACATAACACAGCCTTTTGTTTCTCGATTTACTGATCTGGTTCTGCCAAACTCAAAACTTGCACCTGTGAAGAATGCATCTTCCCTTTAAAAGTGCTTTTAGAAGTGGAACGGTGGTCTGACCCAGGCATCAAATCTGCTAGGTGGAAAAGTCATCCCACAAAGGGAATTTCTCAAGACAAGCTGAGTGACAGCTAAGCAAGAAGAGTCTGCTGGAATCATCTGGGATGAATTCACCAAGTGCCACTGCTTCTCAAAGAAACACAGCAAGACAGTCTGGACAGCACCTAAAGACTTAGGCTGACTCCAGATGACTTTGCCCAAATGCTCCATTGCTGGCTTAGCCTGTTAACCCTGCCTTTTGCAACTGGTCCAGTTAGCTCAGATAGCTAAAAGATCTCAACCACAGAGAGCTCAGCTTCCTGTCAGCAGAGCAGCTGAGTTAGTGCACATGTGTAGCAGCCTCTGTTACCTCTTACAGAGCTTTGACTTGATGCTGCTCCCTGTTTCAATGTCCATATCATACAAGCTGAGGGATGGATGTGCTCCCATCCTACTCACAGGTGACTGCTCCTTCAAGGACACACAGCATCTACCCTTCATGTACCAGCAGGTATGAAACACTCCACGTATAGTGTTCTAGAAAGGTATTAGATATTCTTTCCATCAGACTAATTCACTGTGTCACCATCTTCACATGGACAATATGTCTTCATACCAAATTCTCCAAGAACTAGACTGAGCATCAGACAGCATGAACAACAGACAAAACAATAGCTGGACTAGTTAGGAGATGAGAGCTGTATAGTGGACCCTCCCAGCTGAGACTGAGCCTTGGCTGAGTGGCAGTGATTATTTGAATGTTACACTATAAAAAGCCAGACAAACTCCCCTGAAATCCTGGACCACTTTGAAGTAGGATGCACAATACAGCCAGTTTCCTTTCTGCCTGTCCCACGTCCCCAAACAAATACAATGAGTCAGTCAGTATGAAAAATCCAGCTCTCACATTAATATTGCATGTAATCTACTAGAAGTCCATAATAAGAAAAGCACAGGCAGAATCACAACAAATAACTATACAGTTTTTAACCCACATAGGATAAAACAGTCTTTCAGGACTGTGATTTAGTGTTGCATCAGAAGCAGAGCTCCTTCCCATGCATGCATGTGTACCTATCATCAGAAACAGCCGAGAAGCTATACATTTCAGTTTCCTTCTTACTGGTGAGTCAGTTTAATTAACAGCAATCATTAACTGCTGCAACAGGCAGAAGTAACCTGACTATAATTCACATCTTGACAATAAGCAACCGGACAGATTTCTAGGGGCACATAGCACTCACTGATTGTGGAACTTCATTGAAATTGGGGTTATATTTAAATTTCAGACTTGGGCTGCTTTCCAGGATTGGTCCCCACCACCACCAGCCCCCAGTCACTCACTGGGTTATCTGGTTCTTATTTTACTTGAATATCCCCCCTGCCATTTTCTGGTCTTCTACATCTATGGTTCATTTTCCCACCCCTACATCTACTGATGAAACCATAGTGTAACTCAAGCTGTAACTAATACAGCTTGATTGTAATACGACTGATGTAGGACTCCAGCTTGAGATAAGTGTTGCCTTTAGCCAAAATACCAGGCCCAAATTCATAGACTAAAGCATGGCAGTTACAAACACTGAACACTCTATGAAGATTTATTTAGTGCTATTACTCCAAACACTTCAACTGATGAATAGTATTTTACAACGTAACACTGGCAAAAACGAGGCCACCCTTGGAGGAGTTAGCAACTCAAAATATAGGTATCATGACCTCCGCTGCAGCGAAGACACAGTTTGAATATTGATGTCCGCAATTAAACCCTCTTTCACATGTTATTCCAGTTCAGCAGAAATAGGATTAAATGGAGGTGGAAGATGTTGATGCTTATGGAGGCATTAAACACAAGTCTCTGCTAAGCACTTCAACTCCCTCACTGCCAGTGTGTTCAGTCCAAGCGATACTTATTACACATAGTAGATGAAACGTTTCCTCAATCCCAATAGTTGATGCCTACTCATAAATTGAGATGATATGCCTTAAGAACTCCATATCCCATAAGCAAAGGACTACTACACTGTAAGTTCTATTAAAAGAAAATTAAGGATGTAAACTCAAACCCTGGGAAAGGCTGGAAAATTCAATTTCCTGCCCTGCACCTACCCTACTTGGCTACTAAACCAGTGAAGTAGCAAGTGCACCAAGTATACTTTTTTAAAGCTTCTCTTTGTTTCCCCAAAGAGTGAAGTTCAGCTCCTACTTTTCATCATCTATTTCCCTGTCTCAAGGGAACTCAGGAAATTTCTTTTGCTGGCAAAACACAAGTCTATAGGAATTTCCAAATCAACCGTATATAGCACACCAACTTGCTTTTATTATGGGAGAACAATTCCAGCACTGGTATTCTACTATTAAATATTTGATTCAATAATTTTCAGACCTGGGTGCCTGAAGCTAGGCTTAGGAGTTCCCAGAAGTGTATTTAGGCACCTAAATACAAAAGTATTTGTCTGGAAAAAGCACCCTCTACTTTTGGAGCAGGGAGAGATAACCAAGTGCAGCAGTCTTTTCTCCTGCCTTGCCTTACTATACTCACCCCAAATGCATTGCAAGGGGTTGTAATAGGGTCTAGATTGGGTTTTTTTTTTTTTACTGTATCACATATCACACTCACTTCTCTAGGAAGCTACTTCGTTTCACATTCAAGGCTCTTTATAGCCTCTCTAAACCTCCAAAATCACATGTAGACTTTCACCTCTGATCAGCCTATAGCAGACACCCACCCCTCTCCATTTGTTAAACTGTCAGACAAATCTCTTCAAGCTCTTTCATGTGTTCTCCTCTATGCCTGTCAGTGTGTCTCCACAAACTCTCATAATTCCTTAGATTCCTCCAGTGTTGGGATGGAGGATGTACTGAGACTGTTGCTATCATGTGGTTCAATATCCTGTCACTGCCACTTTGCTTGCTGCCTGCTATCCATCTGTTGTCTCTTTTTATATCTGGAACACAACTGGCTTTTTGTATAACACCTAACATAAGAGAGCCTTGGGCTTCAGCTAAGCTCTTGATACTCTGGTAATACAAGCAAATCAAAAGCAGCAGTAATAGGGAAACTGCAGAAAGGTTTAGTAGATTTAACCACTTAAAACATGAACCTGTGGGAGCACATGCTAGTCCCATTACCTATACTGGCCTTCATCCCAAGTAACTAGACAAAAGCTTCAGAAATCATCACAATCATCACCTCTGCTACTAGTTGGGCAGTGCCCTTTTTAACTTTCTTCCATTACTGCTAGAAGGAATGGAAGAAGCTCTGCCTGTGGAATTCTTTACCTTGGTCCCTGAAGGCAGGTGTGTTCTCTTCTTCTTCAGCATATTTATTATTTACCCTGCTGTGCAAAGTTGTTTCCAAACAGATAGAAAGGAAGAGTTGCTCACCCTAGCAGGTGACGATCCAAAGTGATAGGAAGGACCCATCAAGCTGGCATGACAGGGATGGCCTACTAAAGCCCAAGCTTTACTATGTACTTGGAAGAGAACAGAAGCTCCCATAGATGCGTAATGTCTGTCAGTCCTGGGAATGGACTATGTAACCACTTCATTGCAGTTTTTGCTCAGGCTAGCTATATTGAAGCTGCTATAAATCACGGTAGCCTGTACTACAAGTACAACTTCTTCTTAACATGTGAATAGTTTTGGCTTTCCACTGGCTGGGCCAGGGCACATACTGATGAGTAGGACCATGCACATGCAGAAGGACATGCTCTGACCCCCTCTGTTGTACCACAGCTGCATTCCAACTGACAGCACATCAATGTTGGCATCACTGGCAGAGCAAAGGATACAAAAGCTGACACTGAAGAAGGAGACTTTGTTGGGCTCCTGAAGCAAGAATGTTAAAAAGTAAAATAAAATAGTAAAATAAAATAAAATAAAATAAAATAATAACCCAAAACAAATTCAGGAAAAGATACATCTGGACCAGGAATAATTTTCAGAAGAGGAGGCTTTGCCCACCTGGCATCTGTGAAATCGAGGGCTCACCATTGGTAAAACCCTGTTGTTCCTTATGGTTTCGTGCAAGAGAGCATGGATTTGGTGAGCAGGGGCAGATCCAGTGGCTCATTTCCTACGTCACTACAGCCCTAGCAATGCACGTGCTGCCTTATCTCTGTAAACAAGCTAACCTCGGCTGGGCTAAGTGCACAGGAAAGTACCTTGACCGGGTCTTGGCACTAGACACAGTCACTTGGTTTAAGTGGCACATGTCTTAGTACTAAGGCTCATGCTAAGCGGCCGCAAATGGATGTGGCAGGCACACTACACTCAGCACAGAGTTTAACGCAGGAAACTGTGCATGCTCCAATACAGCAGCTTAGTAAATGATCTCAGAGGCTAAAAATGCATATTGGGGAATTAAATCTCTAATCTTCTTCTGCACCTCCCTCCCCACCACCACCATATCCCCACCTCAAGAGCAGCCTCATCTAATATACCCTCATCTACACTTATTTCCAGTACCATCTAACATGCAAGTGGCATTTTCAGGGGGGTGAACAGCTTTATCTCCATCCCAAGCAGCTCACACACTAAGGATACACAGAGAGGGCTGATGTGCCACTTGAGACTCTCTCCCTTAGCTTAGCATTGGAGCCAAAAGTTACTTCTACCCATCCAATCAACAGAAGTATATTGCTGCTTTTATTTGGGTGTTAGTACAGCAAGAGACATCTTCATCAAACCGTGCAAGTGACTTTTGCAAATGCCATTGTTCTTAGACATGGAATTTCATTACATAAAGCCTGCCCACTGAGAATGTGGGGGTGGGGGAGACAGGAAAGAGAGGGAGGGAGGCTTTAAACAGAGGGGGGAAAGAAACCCTCAGAGATCCAAAATAAATGATTCTTGATTCACAGGGAGGCAGGAAATACAGCTCACACCCAAACAGAGGCACTCCTCCACGGCAGACAAGCATCCTGATGGCTGTTGGCTTTGTTGTTACAGCAGGAAGCTCCCCCGCCCCGCTCCGCAGAGCTGGATTGTCTGAGGCAGCCACCGGGATTTCTCTGTTCTGCTTTTCCCTCGCAGGAGCTATCGGGCAGTAGCGGCTGGAACATGCTGCACAGCACTTGAAATGAGACTCACCTCAGAGAGGCTGCATCTTTCAACTCACCCGGCAAATATCTGCTCTAATTCAAAGGGCTGGCAGTGAACAAGAGATTACAGAAAAAGAATAACAATATTTCCCATGGGTTAACAGTGCACAAAGAGCAGCACAAAACTTAGGATGTGCCACCATATGGCTCCTGCATTTCTACTAACGATGTAAAACAACACGCCCTGTTGTAACTGCAACAACCACAACGCTGGTACAGCTCGTTTGTGCAGGGATTAAAGTGGCTTCTTATTAACTTTTAGGTCTAGCATTGTATCAAAAAAAACAAAAACAACCCACACCAAAAACCAAAAAACCAAACAACCCTGAGGATGGATGAGCATTTTTATTTATTTTGACCTAAACTATTTGGAGCCAGAACTCCTCTTCCTTTTCCAGAAAATCCGGGATGTGAAGACACCTCCAAAAAGAAAGAGAAAGCACTACATTGCTAACCTAATAAAATCCCCTTTAAAAGGCAAGGTTTATACCAAGCAATAGCCATGCAGTCGCTCTTCTGAGCTAAAAGGATGAGACAGAACCAGATCTTTCCTGCTGCAAGAAACTACAAACTTAATGAGGATCCATATTGGTTTGAAATACAGGATCTGTACTGTCCATTTCCCTCCTCCTCTCCGTATGCTCACAGATGGTCCAGACCTTCCAGCTAACTCTGAGCAATGGATAATGAGGTAATAACTCTGCCCAGCCTTCAGCCTCTGTGGTTACTTCCAAATTAACATCCAAACTGCATTATCAGATTCACACCACCAGAAACCAGAGCTGGGTTCACCAGCAAGACCAGCTTGTTAGTCAGGAAATGGTTATGGCAGCTAGGTTTCTACACCTAGTTTTGCTCTTTAAAGTTGTGTACAGCTACTGTAAACATACACATCAAACCATTTGTATGTTCCAGCTTCAAGGGAAAAAGAACAACAAGAAACACTGAAAAAAACAAAAACAACCCCCTCCTACCCAGACTTTTCCTGAATACTAATGGTAAAGCTATTACAAATGCTAATTTGGTACCACCAACCTATGATTAAAAAAACAATGAAACACCTCAAGCACATGAATTAAGGCATCATCTTAAAACATGTTCTTTTCATCTTAAGCTAGAAACCCCTTGTATATACATCTGGGCCCGGGTTTTTTTTGCTCTTGATGATCTCAAAGCTATATTGAAGAGGCAGGGCTTTATGTAAAATAATCTAATGCATTTTGGGTCTGAATGAAAGCTAAAGACACAAGGGTACTTTTGAAGAGAACCACAGATGAAGCCAAAATCTCAGTTAGGAAAAAAAGAAATCTTATCAGTAAACACACACTGAAGGCAATCTCATGGATAACTGGGAAGCCTATTAAGTTTCTCAAGTACCATTACCTAATATTCAGCACTTGGTAAAGAACATCACTACTTGACATATGCTTTCCTTCCATAAAGAACTTAAACAGGAGCAAGGATGCACTTTTCAGAGACTGGAATCTCCAAGGCTTAGTTACATAAATTCATCTTTACAGGTTTTGGTTTATCTCTGTTTTCCTAATCACAGGAAACCAAAGCTCAAATGGCTGATTCCATTCCCCGTATTGCACTGCTCATCAAAAGCCAAGCTTGATATAAAAACCTTAGTGCTTAATTCCTTTTCCTATGCTCAAACCATCACACACTACTGCCTCCATTCTATGGCAAATATTTTTATCTTGACCTTGTGTTTGTGCATGTTTAACCTACTTAATGTCTTCCATCAACAGAATAAAAAAGTAGGCAAGAACTCTTGCAAGCATACTGGCTATTGGAGAGAAAGAAGAACAGATTGCCTGCCCAGAGCCAACTGTTAAACTGCAGGGCCCCCCTTTCCCACCCCATCCTTCACTGATGTCTAACAGAAACGTTTAGAACAGGGGCAAAAACCTAACCTTGGTCAAGTGTATGGCAAACAAATGAATCCAGAAGGCACTCGACTCTCACCAGATCCAAACTTTCCTTTATACAAAGTGTCTCTGCGAGATCTTGGTTTTATTTTTGCTAATTCATTATAAATATTAAATAACTCCCTACATCAATAGGATCCTTGATACATTAATAAGTCAGTACTTGATTCTAGTTAAGCCCTCTATAAGGACCTCAGGAGAAAAAAGAAAAGCTTCTCCTCTCAATAAACACATTTGTATTGCCTAAAAAACCAGAGATGCATCAACCCAAAACACATAATGCTGGGTTCTAGAGCACAGAGAAACCAAATGCTAGGTCAGGAAGCACTAAGCAAGAAGTTAAAAGATAAATTATTTCTATTTTTCCATTTGAAAATTGTAGCCACATCAGACTGATCACACTTTTCAACCAATGAAGCTTCTTTTAGCATCATTTTAATTATTCTCTTTGCAAAGAGTCTGTCTCCACTAGAGAATGGAGGTGGGTCAATTGCTAGTACGAAGTAGTGAGACTTCACAAAATTACACAGATTAACTAATTTTAGTATCAGGAACTACTGTAAATCTCAGCAGTTAGAGAGGTGCTGTCAGCTGGGAAGGGAAGGGGATCGGAATCTGAACCTCTTTGGAAATTCATGAGATATAGAGTACAAACCCATTAGAAAGATAACTGCCCTGAAAAAGAAATTACCTTGTAGCAAGTCTAACAGGAATTTTTTTGTAAGACATCTTGACCTTAGGAAGCTATTTCACAGTTTAACTTTCTATGTTCCTTTAACATCTCTACATCTGGTCAACTTCCTGTCTGCCATTGCATCCCAGGATACAGCAGTGAATACATCTTATTTTCCTCAGTTAGCATTGAAGTTCTAGGGTCTGCTCCAGCTGTCAGCTAGAAGCCTTTCTTCCCATTGCTTTTACATCTCAGCCTAACACCGTCATCATCTTGACTTTGAGAAAGCTGCAAAGACATGGTAAAGATGCATATTTATATCTATTTTCCCCTTTGAAACTGATTTTGCTCATACGAAGGCATAAACACTCTAAAGAACCCTCCCTGAGCCATCCACAGCTTTCACAAAAAGCTGCTTTTAAAGCTGTCTAGCTCTTTTCCACCTGATCCTATAAACACTGCTGGCAATTTTTCCCCCATGCCTCTAACATATTTTCACTTAGCACCAGTTTGATGTATAAGATCTGACAGCCAGGCAGTTATAGGCCACCTGCATCACTGTCGCCATGACAACAATGAAAGACAATCCATGATCCCATGCCCTGGTCACACGTTTCAATACAGCTTATCTGTCCAAAGCCACTGAGTCTAATGGAAGAGAGTAATTACAATCTTCCACTCATTGTCAAAATTCTCACCATATAATGCTCTTCAAAATCATTTTATTCCTCTCACATGGCTGCTTTGCAAAACCAAGTAAATAAATAAATAAATAAGATCGACAAATCAACACCCACAAACCCAAAAGAAACCTTCAGTGGGGCTTGGCAGGGAGGGAGAGAATCATGGTATTGAGCCATACAGAAACGGAGTGGCATGAGTAAACTGTCTCTTTGCAGCGTTAAAGGACTAATCAGAAGAAGGGGAATGTACCAACCACTAAGAAAGAGAAAGGAAAATTTCTCTCCTATTCCTAGAGAATCATTTCAGATCCTTTCATCTTTGCACTGAAGGTGAAAAGAGGGTATCAGCTGCCCTCTTTTCCCCTCCCCTTCCTGGAAAACTTCCTATCGAAAGGAACAAGCACCATCCTGCCCTGTGCAGCAGCAACAGCTTCACCAAGCAGCGCTGCTCTGCAGATGATCATGTCACTATAAGCAGAGAGGGAATCCTGTGTCTGAAACAGCTCCTCCTTTCTGTTTCACCCCCTGTAACAAAGTTCCAGGCTATCCCTCAGTTTTCCATTTTAAAGCAGAGCAGCGGGCAACAGCTTCAGAATTGCACCCTTTCTGGTCACTGTCCCTAAAGGATCACTGCTATCTCATTTCTGGCTGAAAATGCCAAAACGTTATTCCTTTGTCTATGGCCACAGGATAAAATGAGGCTGAGTACACCAGCATAGGGAGTAAGGGGAAAAATCAGACTCCATAAAACAGGGACACAACTCCCCCTCATACAGAACTGAGACGACAGCCATTCTAAAGAGTGGAATACAACAATGACAAATACCAGCAGCACTATTTTGAACTCTGTCAAACGCTGGGCAGTAAGTACCCTGGGTCCTCATGCTGCGGTAGGTACAAATACAATACCTTCTGGCACAGAATGTAGTACTGGAGGATCAAGCCCCAGCCATCATTGATGAGAGAAGACTTGCTTTTCTGCTTGATCCTCCCTGTCCCAAGTCTTCCTTCTCCTTCAAGCACTCTTATGCAAATTGGTCAGGATATTAAAGCTCCAACTCACTAAGCATGTAACACCTTCTGAATTAGTAAAGTACAATAAATCAGACACCGACAGACAAAAAGATACAGTGATTTATTAGAATGTTTCATGCACCAGTGTCAAAGCCACTCCAGTAAATAAGAAAGTCAGATGACTGCCCATTTTAGAGACATATTTTTAGTTGGATGCATTAAGCCAGAGCCTCAGCACCAGGAGCTGAATGCCTCATTCATAGCACGTTACTTGCATTTGCCGTACACTGTTAACTGTGGCTCAGCTGACACATAGTAACTCGACTGTATGCTTGGGCCACAGGGTCCTAACTCTCAACTCCCAAACCACAAGGTAAATAAGAAGTCAAGTCTTTTTTGGTCTGTACTTAGAGGAGCACAAATAGGTCTGAGGACCCTGTAGTTCAAGCATGCATCTGTGCATTGTGTTCCCTCCAGTGTTCATGGCAAAATTACTTTCAAGGGAAGCAATGCTCTGATTTAATGAGTAACTTTTTATCATGTTAGCCAAGTAAGATGTTATAAACCAACAAAGGCAATAGTATATTATGCTACAGACCTGTGCCTCCCTCCAAAAGCGCAATACAAACTTCATGCCTGCATGACAATGCCCACCCCAGAGATGCAGCCATTTCTGCAGCTGAGCGCCAGAGATAGCCAACACTGCCCATACTGAATCCATCAGGGTGCTTCCAGAGGGGCAAGACACATGGTCTGGCATGGGGCTTAGCTTACCCAGCAGATCCTATAGAGGACGAAGCATGGAATCTTTACTGAGGACAGGCAAGCAAAGCTCTGCTTTCACCTAATGTTTTTAAGATGGAAGGAGAGGTTTTTCCAGGCACCCAAACCAGTGACCTCAATGGACCTGTGCAGATTTGCACCAGGCGAGGCTGGCCCAGGGCTCCCACCGTAGAAGGCCCCCTACCCCTTCCTTCCTCCTGGCAGTGGTTCAGCACCATCTCAAAGGGAAGGGTGCCACCTACAGCACTGCGAACAACGCTTCCGCCAGCACCATGGCTTTCCTTGGACGTCTCCCAGTGAAGAATTAATCAGGTCCAGCCACCTGAAATGGAAGCTTGGCGATTCTTCCATGACAGAGGTAGACACTGTCCCCAAGCTGCTTTTTTTGACTTTATGAATACAGAGCTACAGCCTTTCACATGGATTCCTTGCCTTTATTTCCTTGGTGTCATACTGTTGCAGTGTGTGTATTTCCTCTTCAACTATACTCACATGTCAGCACTATCAAAACCACTGCACTATCTTCAACAATAACAACAAAATTATCTTAAGAGTGTTAAACATGATTTACTTCAGAACTTGTTCAAAGAAGATTTGGTCTCTGCCCCTCACACTTCAATGCCCTTAATTCCCTTTTCTTTCTCTTCCATGGGAAAGATCTATTCAAAAAACATTTTCACTCTTGTGAGCCACATTTTTTTGAGTTCCTGTGTGCGCAGTACCCGACCTCTGAAAAGGTATTAGAGGTGAGGTGCCACTTCCTGCTTTTAATCTTCCTAAACCACTATTCATTCATCCAGGGGTTGCACAACAAATAGGCAGAGTCTGAAAGCCAATTCTCACTCCTAGGTAAGCATGTGGGCTCTATCCGTCAATGCTAATCACAGATAAATATCCCTGTGCAGAATACATGACACACACACACTGTCCAGAAGGAAGACAAAGAAGTTGAATTAGTCTGACAGAATGCACCTGCCATTGTTGATGAAACAGTTGGGAAATGAATAGGTATCCATAGCCACTGCAAAAACTAAAAGCATAATCCACTTAAAGCCAGAATAACTGTTCAGCTAAATATGAAGAGTAAGTTCTTCTGCTTTCTTCATGCTCTGGTTTCTGTTATGCAAGAGTTTTTCTAATTATTACAAATTTGCAATGAAACACAAGCTCTGGTCACACTATTGAGGCTCCAGAAAGTCAGAGCACAGTAAAATCACAATTAATAACTCTAAAGGACAGACTGATTCATTCCTAACCACCCAATTGTTCTCCCTGCTTGGGGTGACTTCAGGAATGACCCCAGTGAGCCAAAGGCCACACAGCATGCTTCACTGAAGCTTGACGTGATCAGAAAGCATGTGCCTAGCAAATTCTGGATACTCTGAGGTGGAATCTGCTGCTGATGCAGCAGGCAGTGCCTTTCCATGTCTAGCAGCCTGTACCTGGAAACAGGTTGGAAAGCGGGTGCAGGGGGACTGCCACAGACCATGGCCAAACAGGATCTTTGCCAGCACTGTGTGCAACTAGCCTGGACTGAAAGATCACACTGGGAACAGGCCAGGGAAAGGTCAAAAGTCTACCTTAGCACCAGTCCAGCCATTCTGGTGCTCCACGTGTTTAGTGCAGTTCAGCTACTGGGAGGAATAGCAGCTGGGAAGCTCTTTTGCCACCTTCCCTGTCTTACACACATACTGTCCAAACACTGGGCTTCTACATGGTGATGTGTCCTCAGTTCCCTAAGCTTCACTCACATCTACAGGTGCTGCAAGAATGTAAGTCCTTATCCAGTGTGGCACGTGGCCAGATGGAGCAGTATGGCAGGATGCACTCCTTATGCTGGGATCTCATGCATGCACAGGATCACTGAAGACTTTACACTGCAGCTTACTGGCAACGGGCCAGCTGGAAAAGACCAGATGGAGAAGCAAATCAGGTGATCTGACAGTAGGAACCCACTGCTGAGACATGAGGGCAGGAAAACAAACTCCCAGTATTGGAACTTGGCCGTTCTGCATCTTTCACACTGTTCCAAGGCATTTGGTCTGTTAATACCCTTACTCCTGTGGCTAAGAGCCATCAAAGACTTTAAATGGATGTGGAAGCTACTATAACCCAATGAGTCTTCAACATCCAGAACAGCAAAAGCCTACAACTGAAAGTGATACAAAAATCTTACATAAGTTCTCACCTATATGGATTCATGTACATTTATTTATATCTAAATAAAAGGTGACCAGAAAGGCCTCTGTACCTATGCATGATGTGTTTTCACACCTGTCATGTGTCTCCTCCATAAGTACAAGTGTCTTCAGTAGGCAGTTTGAAGCATCCCAAGCTGCAGGCCAGTGCTATAGCTGGAAGCATGCTGAAGAGGAGAGGTATAGTGCTGGATACCTGCTTTACAGAATGAGGTGTTTTCAGACAGACATATCAGATATCGATGCATTTGCACAGTTAGTTATTGCATACACTGACTGCTTCTATACTGAGCCACCATGTTCACAAACAGCAAGTCATACATTCAACTGGACATTCATGTTCAATAGGATATGTCAGTCAGATGTCTCCAGACTCATTGTCACTGCATGTGTTAATGAGCTCCTAACTGCATTTTTTTGTTCCAGTATTTATTTATCCTCTCAGGCTTCATTTATTCAGATTTATTTTCATACAGATGCAGGATCCTCTCTCATAGCAGCACCTGTCTGCCAGGCTTTCCGTCAACCCAAAGACATGCCTGACTGGTGGTGTTTAAGCTAGCTATTGTTTAAAAACACCCTTAGGTTAAACTGTACTCCTGCAGGTTTCTGTGTGTTTCAAAATCCCACCTGAAATCCAAGGGTGTTGTGGGCTTGCCAGTTGGATGCAGTATGTAGAACATAAGCTGGGACTAATCCCACCAGTGATCTTGCAGTTTCTTTCACAACAAGCATGTGCCTTTCACAGTGCTGACCTCCTGCTGAAACCAAGAACCTTCACTGCTTCAGTGAGAACTGTCGTAAATACAGCTTTATTTGTTCATCAGTAGATAAAGACTTACAGAAGTGATATCCCTTTTCACTACTTCTTTCTCAGACATGTAAGTAGTATGGTTTTGCTAACACAGAAATAAAGTGCATTCATTAAATGACTGTTTTGTAGAACTAGTACATGTACAGTCTGGTGAGCATCCAACCCCCACAACTTTGAATGAGTGTTCAGTCTTTCCTCAGGAATAAACACAAGAAATCCCCTAACAGATCCTCACCTTCCTGAAAGGCAAGCCACAGCATTCCTTCCCTAGCATTATTTCCCTACAGCAGACATCAGACTAATGCTAAAGAATATATGCAGCAGAGAAGGATTAAGAAAAACATTCACTTTCCTAAGATACAACAATTTGCCAGATGAAATCAGAAACTATCTCATGATTAAGAACTCCCTGCAGTGACCATTACCGTATGCCAACAAGTAAACTAATGTTAGTTGTAAAGAAAGCCACAAATCACAATCAACTGCATCTTCCAAAGTGAAGCCTGACTAAAGGGAAACACCTACAATGCGAACCTGGATGCCTTTGCTAATGACTAATGAGAGGTATTAAATTACAGGCTGCCACAGACACCTCCCCTTTGAAAGCCCAGCGTTTAGGGAAGGTGAAGACTTATGCAACGACTAAGGAGAAAGAAACCAACAGAGCCCTTTCTATCACTCAGTAATACTCCAAACCCATCTAGAAACACACGCTCTATTTTTATTCCTATTTAGTGAGCCACAATTTGTAAAGCTATGAGCATAAATTTTCATAAATACTTTAATTTCTCCTTCCACCCTGGCTTAATGAACAGTCAGACATCAGAGCCATTACCACCTTCTTCTCCTTCCCTTCTCATAATAGATTGCCCTCTGAGTGAGTTTTCATATTTCTCATTAATATTTATTATATTAAACCCTAAATCTGCCTACAGGTGTGAGAGTACTGAATCTAATCTCTGCCTGGAATGCATCATGCCTACCTATACAGTCTGTTCCAAGCCCTCAGACCAGATTACCTGGGATTACTCTGCCTACCCAGTATCTAGAGAAAATACAACGTTTAACTCAAGCCTCACACTGCAGGAAAACTGTTTTCTGGCAAGAAATTGCTGCAATATTGGCTAAGGGGGGAGGGGAATGGGGACATTTTTCCTGTACTGTTTCTCAGCTACAGCAATTAAGAAAAAATGATTATTTATTCCAGCATAACCGAGGGGCCGGGGGTAGGGAGGGAGGGAAGGAAGGGTGCGCAAGAGGAAAATCTGGCCTGAATCTCATAGAAAGGCAAGATCATTGAACCAACTGTGAACGCCAGCTGGACTTGGGCCGAGCGCTCCAGATATCATTACATACAAAAATAAACTCTACA
The DNA here is from genome assembly GCA_002631895.1 of Agapornis roseicollis. Lineage (NCBI taxonomy): Eukaryota > Metazoa > Chordata > Aves > Psittaciformes > Psittacidae > Agapornis > Agapornis roseicollis. Next base: position 41,304 of record NDXB01021865.1, on the reverse strand, counting down.
GGTCTGTCTTTATTAAGAAAAGCGAGGCATGGCAGACCACTTCTGCTCTTGTGCTACTCCATTAGGTATCTGGGTTTATTCCTACAAAATAACCAACAATGACTCATTTCTCAAGACTTCATACGTGGGTCTGCAAAGAAGTGGCCTAGACATATCTGTCTAGATAATATCTATCCTAACACAAATGTAACTGGCAAAAGGCAAACAAGCCACATAAATGTTTCTACACTCATCTGTTGCATGTCATAGTTTTCCCATTTTTCCCACAGCCCAATTTTAGAAATTCTATTTTTAGTCTATCAGAATTTGATCTTTTTCCATGATCAGAAAGGAAAGGTTGGTGGCAGCTTAGATTTGCTAATGTTTTCCTAATCACAGATTTGGGGGGGGGGGG
>NDXB01021865.1:16845-32136 GCA_002631895.1 Agapornis roseicollis | reverse complement strand
TATATTAGTAGGGAAGGTAAACATGGGGGGGGGGGGAAGGTACTGAAATGTAGCTTCTTTAGCAAAGCAAAGCTAATTCTTTAGAAGAAAAACCCACATCACTAAACTGACTTTAGAAACATGTAAATAGGATTTGGACATAAAGATCTTAAAATGAACATGTATCTATTACTAAAGTATAAAAGGTCACTTGGGCAATGGCTTTCACATAAACTGCTGTAGTCTGTTGGTGACTTCCAAGGGATATGCAATAGGTAATCAAGAAAAGGAAACCTGCTGTCTGCAGGTTTACACTTGCCAAATGATTTCCACTCTGGCAATCATTTGTAGTTTTAGCTGAGAGAATTTTCCTCCTAGTAGCTGGTGCAGTTCTGGATTTTGTCTGGGAACAATGCTGATAATGCAACAATGTTTTAGTTGTTGCTCAGTAGTGCTTACCCTGATCAAGGACTTTTTGGTTTCCCATGCTCTGCTGGTGAGGAGGGGCACAAGAAGCTGGAAGGAAGCAGAGACAGGACACTTGACCCAAACTTAAGCAAAGGGGTATTCCACACCACAGCACATCATGCCCAGGATATGAACTGGGGGGAGTTGGCTGGGAGACACCAACCACTGTTCAGGGATGGACTGTATGTTGGTCAGCAGGTAGTGAGCAACTGTATCATGCGTCACTTACCTGTCTTGGGTTTTATTCCTCCCTCTCTTTTTCCTTTTATTATTACAAGAAGTTTACTTCATTTCAATTATTAAACTGTTCTTATCTCCACCCATGGGTTTCACCTTTTTCCAGCTCTCCTCCCCAAACCACCAGGGGCAGGGGGGGTGAATGAGCAGCTGCATGGTTCTTAGCTGCTGGCTGGGGTTAAACCACAGCACATAAATTCACTATCTGTGCCACTTGAAAGTGTTTAAAATTCCTCAAATCTGAGCAAAGCCAAAATAAGAGAGAAGATCACCACCTAATTTAACAACAGTGCAGTAAATCAGATAGCATAACACACTGTAATGCTTTGATGGATCAAAAAGCAAGAAAACCCAACTCCAAAACAACCAATTTGCCATATATTTGCAGCCAGCTGTAAGTATGACCCTATTAAAAGCTCCAGCACCAAGCTCTGGTTACTCAAGATAGCAAACACCGAGTTTACTACAAGGACCCATGCTCTCATTGACTATCTGTGGCCAGAACTTGATGAATCTCAAGCACATGGGCAGAAATAAAGCTCTATGCTCCAGCCTGATTCAACAAGTCCAACACCCTCATTGGTATTTCTGTCCTGTTATAGCTGATGCCTGCTTTGCTCCACTCGGGGTTCTGTCCATCTCCTGACCCACGCTTTCTTCCTGTCCTCCCATCTACTTCCTTAGGTCTTTACATTTCTGATGCAGCACCTTCTTGTTTCTCCTTCCAAACTGGAAAGAGTTGACAGTGCAGAGAAGGCAAACTTTCTTATCCACCACTCCTGGGATGAATGGGATAGCAGTCCTTGAAAGCTGGGAGGAGACACTGGGGGAAAGACCTACTGAGACCCTGCTAGTGTAGGTAGGAACATGCTCTGACCATGCTCTGGGACCCCATGGGCACCTTTGAATCAATCTATCAGGGCTACAAGAAGGTAGACTAAACGTTCAGCACATGTTAGCAAGGAAATACTAACCTCATTGAAAGTATATTTCCCCACCCTCAATAGGTAATAAAGTAGCTAATCTATCCTCTCTATTCCCACTGCTGCAAGAAGGACCACAAATAGGAGACCACGATAGGTAATTCAGATGTACCACAGTTTCTCATTGTAATGGTTCCAAGAACTTCCTAAAAGAGCAGGGAAAGCAGTGTATTTTCCTCTAATCTGATTCTCAAATTAAACAAGTAAACCCCTTTAGGCAAATTTCCCCCCAGGTTTCCAACAAAGAAAAAATAGCTTTGAAAATACAAGCAACTGAAACCAGGATTTTTGCTTGCATCTAAGAAGTACTACACGGCCTTAGGAGGCTTTATCATGATCTGCATGTGATTGCAACACACAACCTCCAAGGGCAGTATCCAGACAGTCAGTTACAAAACTGTGATGAACTGCAGTAACATATACATTTGACTTTCTCATCTGCACTCAGGCTACTAATCCATCTTCACTAGGACAACTGGAGAGACAATTACACTTGGCATTCTACTTTTTTAAGCAGAAACTGGCAAAACTAACCAACTAAAACAACCTCCAACAAGAGAAGCAAAAAAACCTACCCCACAAAATGCCCAACCAATCAAAACAAGGGCAAAAGCAAGAAAAATACCCTACCCAAAGTGAAGTCTTGAGATAATTCTGTCAACGTGCACTATAGAATTAACAGGGTATGGATCTTGTCTAGGAAACGAAAAACTTCATTTGATGTTGCACTGATAAATGCCGTACACAACAGTGGCCATTGAGTTTCCTCCCTTCATAGCAGGAAAGACAACTGATTCTCAGCTTAAATGTTGAATTTTAAAATATGTAAGATCTATATATTTGTAAAATAATGCATCTTCAACATGAAATGTTTTACATATTTTTAGATGCTATGTTTCTTTACAGAGCTCTGTGTGTACAACTGAAGTACTTAGGTTAAAATCTGCTATTTGGTTCTTATTTGAAGAAACCAGCCCAGTTTGCTCTTGCCATTACCTTTATGGGCAAGCTATCCAGTTCAAATCTGCTCCGATAAGCTCTTGATGTGACTTTACAACATATGCTCACCATGTGTTCACTATCCACAACATATAAGTCACAGATCTGGGAAGTAATTTTGAAACCAGAAGCAATGTCTTCTCAAGTAACAACTAGTGAAAGTTGACATATGGAACACACTGTATTAAAAATACCACTATTGCTAATACTCTTGTTTACCTGTTGTGCTAACAGGTTGGATTTGAACAAGTGAGCTAATGCCAAAATAAGACATCTGAGAAAGGGGAAAAAACCAAACAAACAAGAAACGCCACCGAACCGCCCATCATTAACTTAAATCACATGTGCTCATCAGCATTTGGAGTTCTATTGCACAAAAAACCCATTCAGAGAGTTGTAACTAACACCAGCTTCACTGATCTTCACATTGCAAAGCAAACTTGGCAGAAGTTGCTCCATCTGTGATCCTCCCCTCTCCCCCAGACTACTTGAATAAAAATTATTCTCATCTTGCCCAGAGCTGGATTCAGATAGAAGGAAAAATAAAACTCCATGCAAGTGTCTTTATTTTGGACACAGCAGCTCCCTCAATAGTACTTGTAAAGAACACTATGTAAGTCAAAGTATCCCGTTCCATGAATGGCTTTTACATGGGCCTTTCATAATAATTTTATCTAGTCTCTTATTCTACATGCAATTAAAATATCTGAGTAGCCTGAAAAAAGTGATTACCATACTGTAAATATCAAATGAAACCATACTTTTCCTTGTTTTATCAGAGACATAAACAAATTTACCAATTTTCTGAAGGAAATTTGGAAACAAAAGAAATACGAATACAAGCACCTTTTTTCCCCCCTCAGGAAGGGCAGTGGTCACCTACTTGATACAAGTCCACACTGCTGCCAGCACAACATCTTCTCTGGACCAGACTGGGGTGAAAAGATATTCTCCTCAGCCCTCTCTACCTTTGGATCATCACCTCATCCTTACAAGTATCTGCATCTGTATTCCCAAAGAATACTTCCGATAATGCTCTGTCTGGTGCTCTATAACCTGCTTGGGTATTTCACTCCCAAATTAACTCCAGCAATGCACCACAGCTACTAGACTTTAAATTTAACTGGAAGCTGGCAGAGAACAAGCGCAGAATCCCGGGGTGTAGGCAGCACTCACCCCACAGCCTGACTGACCTGCTATCTTCTGCCTCCCCTTCCTTCCGTTCCCTCTTCCCCAGCACCACGTTGTACAGTTTCACCTTCCACAAAAAAATAAACACAGTTTTTCCCCTAAATAGGTAAGTTTCTGTCCTGGGTTCAGCAATAGCAGTCAATTTTTCTCCTTCTTAGTAGCTGGTGCAGCTGTGTTTTGACTCAACTTGGGAACAAAACTGGTAACAGGGATGTTTTTAGTTACTGCTCCAATGTTTTGTTCTGACCAAGGACTTCGTGAGCCTCATGCTCTGCCAGGGAGGAGGGGAGGCCGGGAGAAAGCAGGGACAGGACACCTGACCCAAGCTAGGCAAAGAGGTATTCCATACCATAGCACGTCATGCCCAGAGAGGTAATGGGAAGTTACCCAGAAGGGCGAGGGCTCTTGGGGTGGTTGGAGGAGGTGGTTGGTCAGCACTCAGTTGGGTTGGGGTGTCGTGAGTTAGCTGTTGGTGGCTGATGAGGTGTTGTGAGTTTTTCTGTCTGTGGTTGGTGAGATGCTGTATTCTTTTCCCTTGTTATTTCCTGTATCATTATTATTATTGGTGGTAGCAGCAGTGATTTGTGTTATACCTTAGAAACTGTTNATTCTTTTCCCTTGTTATTTCCTGTATCATTATTATTATTGGTGGTAGCAGCAGTGATTTGTGTTATACCTTAGTTACTAAACTGTTCTTATCTCAACCTGTGGGAGTTGCATTCTTTTGATTCTCCTCTCCATCCCTCTGGAAGCAGGGGAGGGCAAGAAATGGGGTTGAGTGAGTGAATGAGATGCGTGGCTGGGTTTAAACCATGACAGTTTCTCACTAGGTCAGTACTACAGATGGGTTCACCACGCCAGTACAGGACTCCAGCATAGAGAGCAGGATACCACCCCATTTAAAGGCAGCAAATCGTTGCTTCAGCTGACTCCTCTAACAAACCCTAAGGCAGTAACATGTGAAGAAACCAGAAAGAGGTTAACAAGCTGGGTTTTCCAGAGCTTGGAATGTTTTCAGTACCTGCATAATAAAGTTATTCTATTGTATGCAGTGTGCCAGGAAAACACAGATATTGCATTTGGATAAACTACTTAAAAGACAAGTAAACAGAATGTGTTTACACTGGCTTTAAGTAGCACACGATTTTACAGCAAAAAAGAGAGTAACAGACAAGTTTGATGTTCCTGAGGAATCATTTTTCAAGATATTTGGTATTTTGACACAAAACAAAAACCACAAAATAACATGTTTCTTGTATTCAAATATCTATAGCAACTATAAAGAGAGATGATCTGTGCCAAGTTCCCAGAATCCCTCTCTGGCTGTAACTGGACTGCCATACACTTCATCACAGTAATAGGTGAGGGAGAGGTGAAGCTTTTAATGACACTAGTCAAAAATCAATTTTGTTTTGCTATTCTACATTCACCAATCTCCATTATCCCTAGCCACTGCTGGCATTCCCCATGACAAGAATGTTACAGAGAAGGGCAGTAAACCCTAGTGTGAACATAAAAGGGTGTTAGTTTGGTTTGTTGTAAACTAAATGAAGGAGAGAAAATAAATGGCTTTTTTGTTCATTTGGATTGCATGATGTGGAATACGTATTAAAATTGGTCAGAAAAAAGCAGCCCCAGTCAGCTCTCCTTGGTGAAAGAAAGCAAAGCCAAATTCTCTCAGGTGAATATTCAAACCTGCAGCAATCCAGCCCTTAAACAGTCTTTTGGTCTACAAAGTAGTTAGCACAAATTAGAAAAAGGCCTAGCAATGCAACCTCAGCACAGCATCTCCACTGTGACTGGAATGCAAAGACTGCAAGCTCAGCCCAGAAATGTGCTGTAAGAGAAGGACCTTCAGATTATTTTGAACCATTACTTCATTCCCAGCCATGGACTATATGCCAGAATGCTTCAGCCAATTTGGAGCTCAAACGACGTGGCCACCATTCAGTTACAGAGTTCCACTATCTTCTGTATGAGGCCACTGAAGCCTTCAAAGCTACATTACCTGCCTCAGTGACAATTAAATAGATGTATAGCTGAACAGAAACACCACTTGCCAAAAACATCATTAAAAATCGGTTCTTTAACATCAGTGGCAATTTTCCCCGTGCCACCTTAGTGCACTGGAATGCAAATCAGAGAAATCAGAACAACAGCCACCAGCCTCAGTGACAAAAATGAACAGCAGCAAAAATCACAGCTGAAATGTAACAACCTTTTTGGCAGTCTGAAGACAACTACCGCCAGCTAAGGCAGTTGCATTTCAAAGTCACTTTCTCAAATACTATAGAATCTGTAACCACAATACTCTACATCAACAGAAGTGGTAGGAAATGCTACAATTTCTCTTTTGGTGAAGTGCTGGTCTATCTTCCTTGATGTAAGGAAACATCTTAAATGAATAAAACACTCTAATACTTTCCAGAACTCTTCCAGCATCTCATCTGCCATAACCACTTCACTTCCTCCTTTAGACTGAGCACAGTGAAGAAGTGCCAAAACCACACAGTGGGTTAAATGAGCTAAAGGAAAGAGAGTGAAAATATAGAAAATGGGTGCATGTAAGTTGTTCATAAACTTATCAGACTATCCATCCTCTTTCACCATCAAAAGTGATCACAAATACTTTTACTTTGCCTTGTAGTGGTGTTTAAAAACCCCTTGTGTATGTACTGGTTTATATAAACACACATCCATAGGCATATTGGCTTCTTGTTGTGATAACATTGAGGGTCAGAGCAAGGTTAAGGACCAATTCTATGCTCTTTTCCTATGTACACAATATTCAAGGACTTTCTGAACACACCCAAGGCTTTCACAAGCAGCATAAAGTGGGTGCAGAAAAGCTGCACCTTCCCTCCAGCACTTAAACTTCCCAGCTGTTAAAGCTGCTCCTCTGACTCCAAGACGAGAAGAAGATTAAGTTGAATTGGTTTATTAAACCCAAAATGGCCCTGTATGGCACATAGTTAAAGCAATGTGGGGAGGAGCCTGAAGTGTGAAGGGAGGAGAAGAGGCACAGCCCAACAGCCCCACAGTTAAAATGCAGCCCCACCAAGCTTCAGTTGTTGAGAACCATACAGAACATTACAGAGCCCTATATGAAAACTTTACAGAAAGGGGCCTCAATAGAAAAAAACAAATATGGGAAAGAAAATCCTTAAGCCTTTAAGTGTTTCTGCTTATTAGCTTAGTTATTCTGAAAGTCGTAGATTCAGACCTCTTTTCTACTCCCTGTGTGCTGTGCTTGTGCAGAACTGGCAGCAAGCAAACTGCAATACATCATTTTTGGTACCAACAGCACTGCAGCCTTAGAAGTTACACAGAGCTACAGAAAATGCAAAGTTCCTATCGGTGGACACACTTCTCTCAGGTCAACTAAAGCTTAAAGTTTATTTCCTCCCCAGTGTTAATGGATTGCGGTGGCAAATAAAATCAATACGAAAGAGGGAAGTCTTGCAAGAAGGCTGCTCAGCCCCTTCCTGTAAGCACTAAATTTCAGCAGCTGCTCTCTTATTAACTACTGCAAGTTTGAAAAGACATTTTCTCATAACCCCTATGAAACTGGGTTTCAAGTACTGAAAAAGTAAACAGGAGCAGTCGATGCTGACTTTTGAGCTACCAGCATTGTGAAACTGAAGTGTGTGAGGGGGGGAAGCAAAAGAGTAGTCAGTTATATGATTTTGTGAGTCACCATCCTGTACAAACTAGGAAACTAAATACTTCAAAGTGCTAAGCCCCCCCAAATTCCCATTGAATGTACAAGCACATTGCTTATCTGAACAGCCTGTGAGATCCAGACTGGAAAACTGATTACAGCTTTGTAACTTCAGGCAGGGATTGTACCTCACGTTTCAATTCATAAAACAATGCATTCAAAGGATTCCAGTCAGCAGATCCTGGCTGTCAGACCTGTCCTTAAACCTCTGCTAATCCAAGCACATCAATATGAATTATACATACTGAAATAATATGCAAACAAATGTTATATACATGCAAGCGATTGAGTAAAACCAAACTCTGAATCCTTTGTTACTTACAGATTCCCCTGTTTCTGTAGTCAGAAACAGAACCATGTGCACTGACACCAGGTGCTGAGGTAAAATGTATGCTACCAGGTGAGCATGTTTTAACTATCAGTTCCCAGGTGTTTATCCTGGGATAAGGGGGAAGTTTCACAAGAGGATTAAGGTGTTGTAAGACTATGCTGCCCAAGGGAGGGACAGTCAAATGAATCGTGGATCTGATACAGCTGAAAACTAACCCAGAAGAGGAAAAGAAAGAAATGTGTCTGTCCTCGTCTGCTTGGTGCACTAAGGGCTAGCATTAGCAAAGGGAGGCAGCAAGAATATGTGGGCAATGACAAGAGCAGGAAAGATAAGACTTTCTCAGTGGTGGCAGCTCAGGTTCACACCAGCTTAAGACACTTGTGAAGCCTTAAACTTTAGCTCAAACTACTGCAAATTAAGGTTAACCTAAATGCAACCAATTGTCTTAACACAATCACATGTTAATGGTTTTGGCTCTGTGCTAGAAAAATGAGTTTTGAACACATTGCAGCCGAAGTTGCTCTTCCTGAACTTGACAGTGCCTAAAACTTCACTGCAGGAATTTCAACACATGCTATTTGGTCAGTCTGGAGCTCAGCTTTCATTATGACTGGCTACCCTATGTCAAAATAGTATCACAGAATCATAGGATGGTTTGGGTTGGAAGGTAACTTAAGGCTCATCCAGTTCCAGCCCCTTGCTACAGACAGGGACACCTTCCACTAGACCAGGTTGCTCCACGGCCCCTCCAGCCTGGCCTTGAACACTGCCAAGGATGGGGCAGCCACAGCTCCCCTGAGCAACCTGTGCCAGGGCCTCACCACCCTCACAATAAAAACTTCTTCCTAATATCTAATGTAAATCTTCCCTCTCTTCAGTTTAAAGCCATTCCCCCTTGTCCTATGCCTAGCTGCCCTTGTAAAAAATCCCTCTCCAGCTTTCTTGTTTGCCCTTGAAGGCACTGGAACCTGCTTTAAGTTCTCCCTGGAGCCTTCTCTTCTCCAGGCTGATGAAGCCCAACTTGCCCTGCTCTGGCTATGGCTTATAATAACCACTGACTATCTTGTAAAGGGGTGTACTTTCTATCAGAGCATATAAAGGTCATTAGAGGCTAGCAGTGCTTGAAGTGAAGAATCTCTCCATTCCTTTCAGTTTGCTAAACTGAAACCTATTGTGCTGCAAAAAGACAAGCTGCAAAAAGAGGTCAACACAAAAACTCCTTGTCCTAAAGGACACTAATCACAGAGGAGCATCAAGCATGAGCTGGTATGGAAAGAAGAAAAATGGGAGAGGCTGTGGAATAAGAGAGACACAGAGATACACCCTTATAGGAAGAGCAAAATAAAAGGGGTTACATGATGACTGCTTCTATGATGCACACGAAAGGGAAGGAGCATTGCTGGCCTGGGATTTAATTTTGGTATCATCCCAGTTTTGCATTTACTACAGACTTTGCCCCAGTGTGAGCAAGATCAGACAGCTTATTAACTGAAGAGATTCTTAATCCTACTTAGTCATCAGGCATGAGTAAGGGCTACAGTATTTGACCTCTTGTGGAAAAGAGACACCTGAAAAATCATCTCTCTGTCTCATCTTTGCAATGCTATAGAAAGAGATCTTTCCGATAGTGTAACTGATCAACTTCAGAGCACCTGCAGTGTAAGTTAAACAGCCATATTGCACTAGAAAGAACACAAGAAATGCATACAGGTTTATGAACACACACACGTGTCCATATTAAATACAGCAGGTGTTAAGCTTTAAAAATCTACTCACAAGACTGCCAGCGCTCTTTGGCATTCAATTCTATTACCCACATTATCCATGAAGCACTAAGACCAACTCAGATGTTACACTTTTCACTCCGGGTACCTTTTTCAACAAAATAGGAGAGCCTGGGGGAAAAAGGTGGAATATCTGCCAAGAAGGAAGAGAGATAACCAGCTTTCCATAAATCTGAAGGTATCATTCTGTTGCTCCAAGTAAGCTGTGAGGACTGGCCTGCACACTTCCCTTCCTTCAGTTAGAAGGGCGATGTGATCAATACCTTCCATGAGGCAGTGCATTAGCCTGGAGTAGTTAAAAAGCAGTATTGGAAAATACTCTATTTGCCAGCCATGTTTTCTGTAAGTTTAAACTAATTTGGAATTGGCATAGTATGCTTTGGCAGGGGAAGAAAAAGGATGACCTAATAGGTCATTTCACTTCCGTCACTAATTTCTGTGAGCTAAATAACATTTTATGTTTATGGCATTTAAAACTCAATTTCCCAAGACTGGTTTTAAGGTTAGAAATGGTCACCATGACAGTAGCTATCAAACTGATAAAGATGATAAATCAGAAAAGTCCTGAAGAGCTTTTGAAACAGCAAAAAAGGAGCACCAGCCCCCTTGTACCTCACAGTATCTGAGCAAAATCTATTTGCTCAGATGCAAATAAATGTGCATGAGAAGGTCAGTATGGTAATTACAGATGTAGTGTTTCACTGGACCAAAATAAAACCCAACGAAAAATGAACAGCAGTGTCATGGGTAAGAAACAGAGGTGACATAACTTACAGTGTTTATTATATATCTGCCTATTATATACTTAGCTATTTATTGTATACTAAAATAGACATTAATGATTTTATATATAAAGCACATCTGTGTATATACACACACACTATCTATGAACCACACACAATAACATGGATGCACAGCCAGAAGACTCTTACACTGAAAGGAGGAAACAAGAAAGCAGATTAGCTCACAAAGAACCAAAGAACTGACATAATGTGCTGATATTTCCTGGAAGCATCCCAAAGATAAGCAGCAAAGTTTTGGATGGGCTGCATATTTTCCTAATACTTCCTTTGAAAACCAAGCTGCTCCAGCATTCTCAACAATCCAACACAAAGGCACAGAAAACAAGTTTGACTTTTGCCAGGTTGAACTGGGGTTGGGGAAAAAGGTCCTCCCAGAGATTTATAAACAATATATTAACTTTTGTGCATGACAGTATGGGAGCAAACTAGTTATGAAACCCACTCTTCTCCTTGAGTAGAACAGGTTGAAAGAGCTCTAAATCCAGATATTCCAAACTTCAGCAAGTGAAAACTTGGGCTATAACAAGACACAGATTCAGAGTAGATCAGCAATTCATGAAACACAGCCAAGCCTCTGCTCCTACATTGCTTCTTGAAAAAAGGCTCCCATTGATGACTGCCTGTCAGTTGACATAGAGCCCTCAACAGTGGAAAGTGCATAATCCCTTTCATGAACTCAGGGAGCGAGTGTGTAAACCGTGGGGGTAGTGACAAGGAGCATGGCACAGAGCAGAGAGCTTGCACTCCACCACATGAAGAAAACCAGAGAGTGTGTCTTCAGATGCTCATCTTCTAGAGATAGCTTTTACCTAGCCTGCTGAAGGGTACCTCAGCATGTGTGCTGGGAGGGTTTTCTGTCCCGACTTAGTATGCATCTCCCCTCCCTTTGCAGCATCTCAGTTTGGAGAAGGACACACACTGAACATACTTCCTTTCGTTTTGCCCCAATGAAAAAGAATTAGAACCAGCATTTCTTGTGATCCACATTGTATTTGTTGTCATTGAAGCCTGACTGCTTCATTCTCAAATTGAGCGGTTTAATAATCTGAGGGAAAAATTCAATAATGATCGTGTGGGAAGAGTAAAGCAGTAGCAGACCCAAAAGAATGTTCCTCTATAAACCTCTCAGCTGGAGTTCATCAGGGAATGAAGGGAGAAACCCCCAAAATGTAGTTCACTGTTTTCTCATGTCTAAAGAAAGTGTTAAATGAATTTGAACTGTTTTGGCAAATGAAAATCATGATGCACATAAACAGCAAAACTCACCAAGCTTCTATGATCACTAGAAATGAAAAAGTTTCTTCTTTTTGTACTCAAAACCCATAAATGTCTTAAAGAAAATGTTTTTCATTTGCTTTAAAAGGAGCAATTTCTTAGGTTTTGAATATTACTTTCACATCCGCATGAATGCTCCCCAATGTTTTAGACATGAGACAAAAATCATAATTATCACTGTATGAGTGAAACAAAGCAGATAATGTTTCTAATGGTTTTTGCAACACTCGTGTACACATTCTTAAAACAAATAAGTTGATGGAAATGGGTCAGGTTTTTAGGAAGTATTAGAATGTCTCTTTTCAAGAGAAGAAGCATAGTGCACATTGTGTACATTTATATGGCACGGAAACTGCAGCACACAAATTCAGTTTCGGTGAATTTCCCAACACGCTACCCTTCAGTTTGGCTACTCTTAACTCCTGGAGTGTCCCAACCTGAAACAAAGTAATAATAGCAAGAGCTGTAAATACATTTCCTCCTTTTGTTACTTTGTTTCCACAACTTTCACATTATAGCAGGGCAGCGTGTCTCTGCCCCGGATCTTCAAGGGAAGGTCAACAATCACAGAATGGTTTGGGTTAAAGGGAACTTAAAGCTCACCCAGCTCCAACACCCTGCCATGGGCAGGGACACCTTCCACTAGACCAGGTTGCTCAAAGGCCTGTCCAACCTGGCAGGGATGGGGCAGCCACAGCTTCCCTGGGAAACCTATGCCAGTGCCTCACAACTCTCATAATGAAGAGGTTTCTAGTATCTAATCTAGATCTCCCCTCTTGTCCTACCCCTGCTTGCTCTTACAAAAAATGAGCTACTTCGCTAAAGCCTTTAACGCTTTAGGATAAGGTTTGGGAAGAAGGGAAAAGGACAACCCACAGCTAGCAATGGCCCGAGGAGCTATTCTGAACACGGATGCGTACACAGTGCACCACAACAGTTCCCCGGAGCCAAGTAATCCTGAGGTCTCCTGAGCCCCAGCCCCTTTCCTGTATCTTGTGGAAATGTGATGTGGAAAGGGATCTGAAGACCGTTTGGCTGACGAGAGATAGTCCCCGCTCGTGGAGTTTGATTAGTTACTGAGCTAGGAGTAGACATGAGCCAAGGCAAAGCGCCGCGGTAACCGCGCGTTCAAAACTCCTGCGGGAAGGCAGAGAAATGGCTGTGCCCCGCTGCTAACGCCAGGAAAGCAACAAGATGTCAGGGAGGTTTTTCTGCTTCCTGTTTGCAAAGCGCACACACACACACACACACACAGAGCCCCCCCGCCTCGCGCTTTGTGTGGCTCCAGCCGCCGCTCCCTCCCTCCCTCCCTCCTCTCGCTGCCGCCGCGGGCCCTGCCCGCCTCCCCGCCCCGAGGGAGGAGGCGGCCCGCCCCCCGCTCCCGGCCGTCCTCCCCGGGAGCGGTACCGGGGGCTGCTCCCCGGCGGGGGCCGCGCTGAGCTTTTGTTCGCCGGCGGCGCAGGAACCCGCATCCCCTCGCCCCGGGGGCAGACAGAGCTCCCTGCAGGACGGTGAGGGGCTGAGGGAAGGGTGCCGCTGCTCGCGGGACTGCGAGGCGCCGCGCAGGGGAGGAGCCGGCGGACACCGAGCCGGCACCGCGGCCGGGGGAGGACGGGCCCGGCGCTGCTCAAGATAAACACAGTGCTCCCTCCTTCCATGCACGGGGGGGGACGAAGGGAAGAGCTGCTGCCGGGACGGCCGCCTCCCTGCCGCTTTGTCACGGTGACACCCTCCGCACCCCCCCGCTGGGCCCGGCGGCAGCTGCCGCCCTGCAGGACCCTCCCGCACAGCCGCGCAGCGGGCGGGCTGGAGGGAGGGACGTGCGGGGCTTGTAAACCACACGCTGCCGTCGCACCTCCCCTCTCTCCCTCCTTCCTTCCATCCATTCCTCCCTCCCTCCTCCCCACCGCCCATTGTGCGCCCGGGAGAAGGCGAAGACTCGACTGCCCTGTGCCCACCCTCCAGCACCGGGCACCCGCAGCACGGCCCCGCACGGCCTGGGGCGGGGGGACACGCCAAAACACACACACACGCTTTTCCCCTGCTAGCCCCCGCCGAGCGGCCGCGACCTGCTCTAACCACGGCTCCAAAGGAGCGCGGGGCCCCACTCCCCCCGCACCTCCTCTGATTATGCATCCTCGTTGCAGCCTGGGAGTGGGAAACTCCGCTTCCTACTTGCCGCTACGATCCAGCCGGCTCAGCCCCCGCCCCCTTTCCCCCCCTCCGCTCCTCGCCCAGAGCCTTAAAACCCACGGAAACTTTAGGAAGCGATTCAGCTGGGGCTGCCGTTCGCGTGGGGCAGCCCAGCCGAGAGAACTGCCCAACTTTTCTAATCCTCCTGCCGGCACTCCGGCCCGAGGAGCCGACTTCCACCTCCCTCCGCCGAGGGATTTAAAGGGGGGGCGGCCAGCACAGCCAGCCCGCCCCCCGCTCGGAAAAGCCGTCGTGAACCACACACACAACCCGTCCGTGGGCTCCCGACAGCCTGCGGCGCGCACCCGGCGCCGCTCCTTCTCCTTCCCCCGGGGCAGCTCTTCCCTTCCGAGAGAGACAGGGGGGGAGGGGGGGGGGGAAAGTTTGTCCGCTCCCCCCGCCCCTGCCTTGAGAAGTTGCGGAGCGGCCCGAGCCCCCAGTTCACCCANGGGGCGCCCCTCCCCTCGGGGGGGGGGGGGGGGGGGGGGGGGGGGGGGAAAGTTTGTCCGCTCCCCCCGCCCCTGCCTTGAGAAGTTGCGGAGCGGCCCGAGCCCCCAGTTCACCCAGCCCGGCCGCCGCTGAAGTTGAGCCGAGCACCGCTTGCCCCCTCCGGGAAACCGGGGTCCGCCTACAGCTCATCGCAGAGCGGACAGCCGCCCCCCGGGCCGCATCCCCTTACCATGATCAGAGTGTGGTTCCTCTGCTCCGCCGTGGCTGGCTCGGCATCTTGCTGTTGTTTGCTCTGCTGCTGCTTGCTGCCGCCGGTGCCGGTTTTCTTGGCTCTCTGCTCCAGGGTCCGCTGGTAGAGGCTCACGGTGTCCCTGCGCTCCAGCTCCAGCTGCTCCGCTTGGGCTTGCTGGTACCTGCTCTCGCAGTTGACATGGTGCCGCCGGCAGCCCTCGATGCGCTGCCTCAGCCGCTCCACCACCGTACTGTGCTTGGGGACGCCGCCGCTCGCGTTATTGTTACTGGGAGCAGCGGCAGGAGGGCCATGGGGAGCGCTGCTGACCCCGACACCGGCCCCGCCGAGGCTGCTGTTCAGGTTATTGTTGATGCAGATACTGCTGCCATTCGCGGCGGCAACGGGGGCTGCAAAATCCCCCATCCTCTTCCCCGGGCACACTATTTTGGAAGAAGTTTTTCCCCTACCCTTGGCACACACAGAGTCTCCTCCGGGGTCCTGATGGGATACTTTTGAGAGAACCGGGGGGGAGGGGGCACCAGCATGTATCAGGGAAACAGCGATCCCAAGCAAATGTTTCTCTTTCCCCCCAGCCAATCCCTCTCGAGAAGCTCCAAAACATTAAAAAGAAGGGGGGGGGGGGGG